>PYAF01001709.1:922161-957190 GCA_007407185.1 Glycine tomentella | reverse complement strand
TATTCTAATTTATATATATATATATATGTGTGTGTGTGTGTGTTAGTTATTAGCTTCCGTATTTATTTTACTTCCCCAAACTCAGTATCTTCTGTTAAAAATATTTAATAATATTATATCTTCTTAGCACATCTTATTATTTTCTTAATTATTAGATGATGAAATATTGGATGATTTTTATATTTAAAAGTATTAGAATAATTAAAAAGACTTCGTTATACAAGAATATAGCATCGCTAGAAAACATATATGTAATTTTTAAAGCACGTTTATTAGGGACGTAAAAAAATGTAAAAAAAAAAAAAAAAAACACGTTTATTAGGCATCAGTTTTGCTGCATAAAAATGCACGTATTCTGGTCATTATAGATAACCATACAAACGTGTGTTCAAGGATTCGCATTGATAACCATGTGATTTTTATTTTTTTTTTTGCATAATACAATGCCATAACCGAATATGACTCTAAATGAGGGAGTTCTTGGGCCTTGATTGGGTTTTTTTGGGCCTCTGACTTACTTTCTTGCAAGGTTTCATACTTTGGCCCAAAAAAGAAAACACTACGCTGGCTTTGCACTGTTTTTTGGGTGTGTGGAATGTGGAGTAATTTGGTTGAAGCAAAAAGGCTTAAAAGTTCTACTTGATTGTTAAAATATTTTATAAAAAACGGATCAATATTTTTTATTTATCATTTGGATAATAAATAGAATGAATAAAGTGTTTTTTTTATTCTTTTACTACCCTTACTTAAAATACTATCAATTTTTTCCATCTTTGATAAAGTGAATTGGTTATCCCCCCTTGCCTATCACTTTCTACTTTATTTGTTATTGGGCATAAAATTTGAAGTATAAAATATCTAATGAGACATATTTTCTTGCTAAGAAACAACATATATATAGAGTGAATTTAATATTTAACTATATTGGTTAAATAAATTCGGACAATAGAAACCATATGAATAGAGTAACCACAATTGAATATTAAAATGAGTATTTTACCAAAATTTGCTACTATCAAACATATTTTGTGCCTCTACTTGTTTTTGGTGTGGGAAAATTTTGGTTGACTTATCATATTTATAAATACGATGAATCATTAAAATTCATGCAGTTACAATTATCTTTATAATGGTTTATTCACTATCTATTGGATGATCCATTCATTTAGTAACTCAAATTGATAAGATGTTTGATTTCCAAGCCAATTGATGAACTGATCGGTTCAAATCAAGTATGATAATATTAATTATATCACATGAGTTAGACGAAATAATAAATACTAAAAAGACTTTAAAATGTTACAACTTGTTTGGTCACTAGAAAAAAATGTATTTGCATTAATAAAAATAAAATTGTATAGTCTACTTATTTAAAATTAATTTTGCTTTGAATAAAATTATTTTTATTGATAATAATTTCTTTTATTTTCTAAGAAAAACTAATTTTGAATAAAGGTTTATAGCAGTTTTAAAGATATATTCATATTTATTCTTAAAAAAATTATTCAAGTATTTTTAATTATTTTATATTTAAAATATTAATTTTATGCACACGCAGTTTTTTGAAAATTAACTTTTTCTAAAAAAAAAATAGCATATTTATTTATAAAATAAGACAATTTTTTAAAATTATAACGAGACACGATTTATGATTATCTTTGAATTAAATACACACCTTTGATAAATTTGTTGAAGGATTATTAGATGGTTGTAGTATAGTTGGATTTATTGAATGACAATAATAATTTCTTATTTATCTTTCTTGAATCTTTTTGTGAAACAACGACTATATCAAAGAAATAAACATTAGACAAGACGTCTCATTCCACCAGCAGCTTAAAAGAGACTTTTTCTAGATTGGCAAAAAGACTTTGCATTATCTTTTCAATTTTTTAATGACAATTCAATGACAAGAAAAAAAGGTTATTGATATATATTTTTAGAATTGGTTTTAAATAATGAAAATAAAAGAAGATTATAAATGTTCATTATATTAAGAATATAGAAACATAATAAATACATTTTTAATAAAAAATGTTTTACTTTAACTACTTAATATCAACTTACAAATCAAGTTATTAAACACAAATAAATAATATATTAAAATTAAGATTAATTCATTCGAATAGTAATTAAATTTGATTCTTTGCAAAAAAAATAATTATTGATCAAATTTTATTCATTATGAATAAGAAAAAATATTAACTTATGAGTTTGTTTATTTTTTTTAAAAAATAAAAATAATTTTTTAAAACACATAAAAAATAAAAACAAATGTTTATTTTATAAAAACATTTTTAAAAATAAACTTAAGTAAACAAATTTATTATTATTTAATCACAAATTATTATTAATACGTCACTTTAAAATATTTTTTTATTATTTAATTATAAATAATAGTTAATATTGTAGAAATTAGCTAATCTTTTTTATGTAAAAATGTTAACTAACTTACTAGTTACTATCTATCGATTAGTGTGTGATTGAATGACAATTTGAAGTGCATATTCATTTTTCTTTCAATTATTATTCCTTTAAAATTAGTAAGTATTATTATTGTTCGTACCAAAGCTGCAAGGTTGAGGGTTGTTTGGTTTGGTAGCTTTGGTCGTGTGTCGTAGTCATAAACATGGATTTTGGTATCAGACCCAACAGCCATTGAGGCCTTAATCACTTTCAAAACTTGCTTTTGCACCCAACTAATCTACTTTCTTACTGTCATCGTCAATTTCCATTCTTTTCTGTTTCCTCATAAACGGGTCCCTTTTGTTGATGTTCCTCTTCATCTCTGCCATCGGAATTGGATGCTAGGTAGGTTTCTTCATTGATAATGAGAGTTGGATATTGGTTAACGCCAATTTCTCTAAATTGTTGGAAAGTTTCTCTCTTTCATGTGTGTTGCTGATAATGCATATAAAGAAGATTATTTGTTTTGTGGGGTTTGGGTAGTGGATATGTGTGTGTGTGTTAAAGAGACAAAATGGATTTGTTGGTTGTTGCAGCCGTTACTGGAGCTGGGTGCTTAGTTAAATATTTGAACAAACTTTCAAAGAATGGTGACGGCTCATCCCTTTTGTCTTTAGAGGATTCCAATTTTGAGAATGCCGAGTCCCCAACCCACCCCTTTTGCACACAAGCAGGGAGAGATTCTTTAGATAGAAGGGGTTCAGATGTGAGTTCACAGGATTGTCTTTTGACAATAGAGTTGGCTTCTGATAGGGAAAAAGTAAGGCCATTCAGGAATTGCAATGAGAGTGATGCCCTTTCTGTATCGAATTTTAATGATATTGGATATGGAAATGAGCAAAGCTTCTATGTTGGTGGCAGTTGCAGTTTCCTACTTCCTGATTTGTCTGCAGGAAAATTAGGCCATAGTCCTTTTGGAAGTAAAGCCTCTCATAGGACTAAGCATTTCTATGGGCATATTAGTAGGCCTTCAAACTCCTTAGAAAGTTGCCTAATGGCTCAGCTGTGCAAAGAGCATGCCCAAAAGGATGAATCCGTCTTATCACCATCAACAGCCACAAGGTCATTTCTTGTTAATGATGGAAACCAAATGATCAGCAGAGCGAATGATGATGATTCTTTTGGTGGATTAACTGGAAGTGGAGAATATATATTGCATGGAGAAGCCAGTAAAGTGAAGGATGAAAGTGTATTATGTGCAGTTCCTTGCTTACCCAAAATTGAATCTTCTAATGATGTCAAGAAGATGAAGTTTAATGCAGGCAGTGGACGAAGTAAGAGATTGAGCCCTACTAGCAATGTGTTCAGTGGAAAGCACATTCATACTCAACATGGTATGGTTCTTGAATTTTGACTTACAAATACCTTTATATAGCCTTTGCTGTGTTGCAAATAATTGTTTTGTATAAATTCTTTCAGGCCTATATTTAGATTTTTGTTTTGTTTTGTCTTGAGAGTATTTCACTTGTTTGCTCTAGGAAATTTATCAGTATGCTCATTGTGATATCAATTTTTTTAGACTCTTGTGCATTCTCTGGTTAGTTACAAACTTACAATATCTTGTAAAGGAATCTTGTTTCATTTACACACCGGGTGTATATTCATATACATTTCAATAGTCTCAGAGAATGAGACTCATATAATGAGTTTTGAAAATCAAATGGGTTTTGCACAGGTCTAAACTCACAACTTATTGGAAGGATGTTACAGAATCCTGGTTTTTCTATTCACATGCCAATTTTTCCTGAGAATTTCCATCTTGCACAATTGGCCAATTTCACTGTTCCTTTACAAATGGAGGCTGTTTTGGTCTGGAGGGGAAAATTGCTTCACGACCTAAAATGGCATTCCTAACACTAATTAAAAAAATGGTTTTATTATCCAGGCTTAACATGCTGATCACAGCTAGCTTTATAACCCAATCAAGTCATCTGTGTTGGTTACTGCATATGTTGACTTCTTGATGATGTAGGTTGCTATTTATTTCATGAGTTTATATCAAGTCTCTGGTGCTTGTTGTGTGGTGTGTTATGCTTTATCTACTCTTGTTGACACGTACATAATCATCAGATGAAACATTTCTCTTCAGTCTCGGGATTTCTTTTGGGATAATAACTTCCATCCTGGCAAATAAAAGAGAAATGGACAAGTTAATAGAGTTGTTGAAGCAGACTGAAAGCTTGGTTCTAGATCTACAAGAGGAACTTGAAATGAAAGATTCAACTCGAGTAAAGGAGTTAGATAATGAAAATTATGATTCACAGGGTACTTGTGATCATTCCTTCTGTGATAAGGAGCTAAATGAATTTTCACCTGAAAAGAACACAGATTTCTCTCCAATAACTGACTGCAAAAAATCATATGATCAAAAGGAAGAAGAAAGCTTAGAATCTATGAGCAAAATTGAAGCTGAGCTTGAAGCTGAACTTGAGAGATTGGGATTAAACATGAACGACTCTAGTCCTGAAAGACCGCTGTATGAGCTTGTAGAGGTAAGCATAAATGTTTATCTTTTGCATTTCCTAGTAATGTCATGATCCTGTGAGAAAATTTCATTGTCTTGGAATATGGCTGCTGAAATATGCTTTATTCTTTAGCTTGTCATCTATGGAAATCCTGGTCCTGTGCCTGATAGAGTTGGATGCAACAAAAAATGGAATGAAAATAGTGCTTTCTGATTTTTATGTTCCAGGAGATATTATATTAATATTACTCAGTTGCTCCCTGTTTTCACCTCTATAAAGTATAACCCAGACCTGTTTAGTGTACGACAAATGCCTCATTATATCTTTTCTTCTATTTGGTTTGTTTTATGTTACTTTCTTTAAATAATTTCTTATATGTTTTGTTTAGTTACCATAGTATGACATATTGATTTTGTTATTTTTTTTTTCTAATTTAAAATAGCTTTGCTTATGTGAAAATATCTTGGATGCATGTTGAGCTGCAAACTATGGATACCTTGTATGCATATTGTCAAATATAATGCCACTTTCTTAGTTGAAGGATTTTTTGGTTCTGATAACCTCCTGTACCATGTGTTTATTTCCCACCAATAAATAAATAGATAAAACCATGAAATTTAAACTAGTCATTTAATACTATTCTGCAAATCTTGACTTTGGGTTGCACCTAACTCAACTCTAAAAGTTAACTCATGAGATAAGGATTGCATATGCCTTGATAAGCTCTACTTTATAGTTGATGTGACTTATGAGATCTCAACACACCCTCACGTCCATGATTGGACATCTAGAGGGTGGAGATTGTAGAATTGATTTGATTTTTATATTGCACCTGGAATGCCGTGTGACCAGGACAGTTGAGGGTGACCCAATAGCAAATTTATGATATGCTTTTATAATACCATCACGAATTTAGACTAGATTTAATTCAACTCTAAAAGCTAACTCTTGAGGTGGGGATTTCCCAACCTTTTATTAGCTCTACTTTTGCTATATCTGTAGTCGATGTGAAATATCAACAGCTAGAAATGCAGGGAGCTTTTAGTGTATGCTTTTGCCTCAATTTTTTTCCTCATAACTTGCAGTTGTTGTAAACGTCTGATGTGTTTGTAAGCATATGAATAGGAAATGGGGAAGAACAAGCTTTTTTTGTTCAAGTTAATAGTGCTTAACATGGGAGTATGGTGTGCTAATGTCGCAAAATTTCTTGCAGCTTGACCCTGACTTTGTAGCAGATTTTGCTCAAGGTGAGTTGCAAACTGATGTGATCGCTGGGAAAGATTTTGTCCATTCAGAACTAAACGAGGATGACAGTGACACTGTGGTTCCTGTAAATTATGCTGTTTCCCCTCATGAACTAACACTGTGCTTGCATGAAGTTATCCAATCAAGACTTGAGGGACGTGTACAGGAGCTTGAGATTGCCCTTGAAAAGAGCAAAAGAAAATTAGAATTTATGGAATCTGAGCATGAGAGTTATCCCCAAAAGTATTTCTCAAGTTGTGGACAAGCATCCTCCTTGACTAAAGATGACTGTGAGCCCATTACTGAACCCTTAGTTATGAGTTTATTTGGTGACTCTCCCGGTGCTTACATTGACACCTCTTGTGAAGAAATAATAAAGATAGACGACTTTGAAGAAAATTCACCATCTAGCATCCGTATTTCTGACTACAAAGTAGATTCATATTCACATGATTTGCATGCATTAGGGGTTCAACATTGTGGAGCAAATGATCTCCTAACTCATTCCACTGTTAATGAAGAGAGACTGTCAACGGAACTCTCTTCTGGTGAGGTCACAATATTGGAAGGGCTAAGCTCAAGCAATTATGAATTAAATGATGTTACTGGAGATGAAAACTGTGAGTGTTATTATGAGGTGTAAAGGCAATTAATAAGACAAATTGTTGAAAGGACCAAGAAAGGTTCTCCTGTTTTGCAAAATGCTAGAAGGATATTTTATGCTATGGATGAAGATTAACATTGATATCAAATACTTTGTATGTGTGTAGAAATTCGGGTTGGTTTGGTAGAGGAGAAGAAAATTGAGAAAAAATATTTAAATTAAAGTAGTGTAATAGAAGTGTTGGATCCACATATATTTTTGAAAATTTTCCTTCCTTTCTCACTTATTTCTTCACAACCAAACCCACCATACCAGAGAAGCACATTTCACTCCTTTTATTTTGGATGGTATACAAGATGGCTCTTGTGAGCACACCATTGCTTCCTTGCTCGTGACCTTTGCCTACTTTGTTTGATGATAAGCATGACACTCTTTGCATGATTTGGAGTTCACTGTCTCAAACAGTCTGACAGAACCTAGTTTTAGCATTTCGGGACAAAATCTTTAGGACCAATGATATTTTTTTTCGGCCTATCAGATGGATTACTTATAGTGCATGTAAGTTTCCTCGCCGTATCTTTGAATAGTGCACATTAAGTATCTGTTTCTCAAATAGATTCAAAGTCTAGCCTTAGTGGAACATCGCAAATGCTGGAGATGAGTTACATTCACACTAAGATGCTTGCATTGCTTGTTGCGTTTCCTTTCCGTATATATGCCGAGAACTGTTCTTTATATGTGATAGTTATAATTTATAATATAGTGGATGATTAGGAGTATTTCAATGAGTACTTTTAATGAGTCTTTAGGTCATAATTACAAAAGAACTGCAAATGAGATTAAAATGCTGTTATTGTCACTCTTGCCATCATTTTCATCTCACCATTTTATTTTGACTACCTATCACCTCACCATCATCACTACTAATTATTTTTTTAGGGAATATATAAATATAAATATTAAATTGTGAAAATCTATTTTTAATATTACAGTATATATTTAAAAAGTTATACTACTACTAGCTATATAATGATTATAGATGAGATATTTGATATTTTTTTATTATGTTTATTGTATAAATTATAATTTGTTTTAAATGCTTAGATTGGATTGAATTAAATTAAATTTAAATTTTAAACAAAGCTGATTGAATGGTGAATTTAAAAAACAAAATGATTGAATTAGATGATTTTTCTATCAAAATTGATCAAATCTATTCCGTAAACAATCTTAGAAAAAATCCATTAATTATATATTTTCAAAGATTATTATTATTATATTCATAAAAAACTTAATTAGAGAGAAAGTAAGAACCGCACAAAAAATTAGTCATGAGATCGAGAAGGCACTCTGACTCAGAATTTATTAAACATAAGATAGTGAAAAAGTTCAAGATTAAGAGTACACAAGTATTTAAACGATACCTTCTTCATCTTAAAGATTTTGGTGCTTCAGAAATTTCTAGTTAAGGGAGAAAGAAAGATTATTGTGAAAACGTAGTAACAAAAACAATTCACAAAATTTTGTGATTCCTAGACATTTTAAATCTTCATTCATTAATGGTTTACGATAATGAATTATGTTCAGATTTTTTTAACAATATTTTAACTTTTTCAAATGTTATTTTTTCCTCTAAAAGTTTAACCCAACTATATACCAAAAACTCAAACCCAAATATTTGATTATACTAAAACAATATTTTTTGCTTTGTATATAGTAAAAATTTGTCGTTTGTTATTTACATATACTGAAATTAAAATTATCTCACTTGACAAAAAAAGAATTGTATAACAAATCTAAATATATACTTTAAATATATATATATATATATATATATATATATATATATATATGAGGAGATCATTTTACATCGGTGTAAAACTTTTTAATTTTACACCATTCAATAACATCCACCGTTAGATTGACAGCTTATATCACGTAGATCACATGTCTCAAATTTCACAAAAATCTGAAATCATTTGGAATGTAATCAAATAGTCTCAATTTTTACATATTTTATAAGTACATATACAATTAATTTTAATATATATCAATTAGGTTTCAAATGATTTCGGATTTTTGTGAAATTTGAAACATGTGATCTACATGATATAAGCTTTCAATCTAACGGTGAATTTTGTAAAATACTTATCCAGTAAAAAGTTATTGAATGGTGTAAAACTAAAAAATTTTACACCGATGTAAAATGATTCCCTCTCTCTATATATATATTATTTAGGTAGAATTAATTTGTGCACTTCATTAATGATATAATATTTGTAGACTAAAACCTATCGCTTATTAACAGAATCAGGTCACGTCCGCTGCCAAGAAAAAAAAAAGGGTGGTCATGGCCAGGAAGGAGTAATATTTCAAATGACAGTTTAAAAATGTTATTTGGTCCAGAACTAAACCACTTGATATGAATTCCCACATAAGTCTCAAACTTGCAACAATTCACAGATTTACATGCTGAATGAATATCTCAATTTGGTTTAATACTAAATCACCTCAAAGCAACAAAAATGAGATATCTGACTCTTACGAAAATAAGGGAAGAAAGATGCTTAAGATGAACCTAGATAAGGTTGTTCCCATCCATGTCCAGCTGATAAAGATAACTTGCCAGAAATGCTCATCAGGTTGAAGTCCACAGAGAGGAAGAGGTAGGATACAGAACACGAGCAGTAGAAACTAACAACTACTAAATTCCATCAAGCTCTCTTGGCAAAATTATCTGCATCGTTGTCATCCCTGTAATCACCAAAATCCTCATCTCCTTGGCTGCTTGCTTTGCTATCTAATTGGCCACTGCTGCCAAATTCAGACCCCGCACTTCCATCATAGCCATCAGCAAAGCTAGTGCCATTACCTGCACCAACACCGCCATCCACATATCCACTACCAGCAAAACCAGTAGAGCTTTCATGATTGCCTACACCACCATCCACAACACTTCCATCATATCCACTACCAGTAAAACCAGTAGAGCTTTCATGATTGCCTACACCGCCAGCATTACCACCATAGCCTCCTGAATAGTTATTGCCAGAGCCGCTGTCCCCATAATTGCCTCCTGAATAGTTATTGCCAGAGCCACTGTCCCCATAATTGCCACCTGATCCATACCTGCCTCCACCATATCCATAACCACCCCCATCATTTCGACTATAGTTGTCACCACCATAACCACCACGATAGCCACCACCACCTTCATAGCCACCGCCACCTACAGCACCATATGAACCAAAGCCACCGCCACCATATCCACGAGGTCTTTCATTAGCATAATTCACCCTAATCTGGCGACCATGTAGATCCTGAAAATGTTACACAGGAACAAATGAAGCACAAGGTAACAAATGATATCTTGTTGCTAGTCATAAAATTTGCAAAATTAGATAAAAAAAAAGGTTAATGAAGGATCAAAAAATACAAACTACAAGATGATAAACATCACCAGGAAAGGATTACATTCGCATACATCACAGAAAAGTTGCTGAAAATTACCATAATAAGATAGACATGTAATAAATGCATGGCACTTAACTGGATACCCAATATTGTATGAGCCTATCAAGCAAAAGGAAAACTAATAACAGCCAGGATAATGGTTCTCTCTTTCAATGGGTTTTCTAATAATTAATCAAATATCTTGTTTGAAAACAATAAATGACAAATATATTCCTATTACTTTGTCAGGACCCACACTGACAGAGAACATAGAATAAAAAATTGCATAGTTGTCAATCCCAAATCACAGCACAGAGCAGCCAATCCCAAAATTGCTACAGCAGGTGGCAGGATGGTCACTATTCTAACCAATTACAATAAAAAAAATTAAAGCATAAAACTTAAAGAGAGAGCAAAACAGTATGATTAAGGGCCTGTTTTATATCGATTAAAAATCAGAACACAGGGACAAAATAGAGCAAGGAAACAAGGGTTACATTTGGCTGGAAACAGTGACAGGTTTTCTAGAATGTTGGAACAGGATCAGCAGAGGTCAGGGATGGCCAAAAAGACAAGAACTGTAACAGTTGGCCAGAAAAATGCTGGAAATGTTGCCAGTAATGGGTGGGTGTTTGTCAGACAGGAGAACAATGGGTGCTACTTCATAAAAGAGTGTCTGCAAGGGACGGAGAAAGTAGCATTTTCAGTTCTGATTCAACAAAGGAGGGGACAAAATCCCAAATTGATCCCCCAACAGCCCTAAACAACAATGTTGCGTGGTCAAAATAGGTTTTCTTTGTGACCGACTCCAATAGTGCCCCACTCCAGCCACACTTTTCTGCAATTTTGTCTGCCATCACATTCACAACTGCCACTACTACAAACTGTGAAGCAGAGCTTCTCGATTCTGTGATAGCGCTGTTATTTGGTGTGCTATTGACAACTATGATCATTAGTAAGAAGAGATGTATGTATGCTAAAATAAGGCCCATATTGACATGTATTTTACTTAAAACAAATGCATATTTTAAAACAAAGGATTTAAATATGGGTCCACATAACCTGATATGGCCATCACAACCTCATCATCCCCAACTGAGAACTGCATTATTAGGCCACATCATGTCCACCAAGCGAACAATTTAAAAGCTTGCCAAGTTAAAAACACTGCTAAGTAAACAAAATTAGCATAGCACGCACAACATGCATACTGCCACAGATTGGGTGGGTTTGCTTCAGCACATGATCATTTTGCAGCAACCAATGCTACTCGCAGCAAGATTATAACACTAGGAACAAATAGTCTGTTACCTGACCATCCAAGGCCTGAATGGCACTTGATGCCTCCTCAACCGAAGTGTATGTAATAAAGCCAAATCCTCTGGATCTACCAGTTTCACGATCCATAATTACCCTAGCTACAAAAAGTGTGACATTCAAGATAAACTATCACTGAATAGAAAATAAATTAACATAAAATATGTCAACAGAATTTCATTGACTCCCCCCAGCAAACAACTTGTTAAAGACAACAAAAGTAATAAAAAAAAAAACAGAAAATCTAACTACTTACCATCAACAACTTCACCATATTTTGAAAAAGCTTCCCTCAAGCTTTGTTCGTCAGTAGAATATGAAACACCTGTGACATACAAATATGTACATAGATCATTATTATCAACTATGCAAAGAAGAAAACATAAAAAATCCAATTCAAAATGAAGTTCAAACGCACCTCCAATAAACAACTTTGTGCTTGGAGCAGATGACATACTGCGTATAGCCTGAAAAAACGAAGGGGATGAACGCAATTCTGAACTAACCTGCCTGCTTGCTGTCTGTCTTAACAAATTCCCAATTCTACCAAAGAAAGCCATTGCTGTAACCTGAAGGAAACATATGTCAATGACTCTGTACAACATATAACTTAAAAACACAAATTTAAAAACTATTAACACCTCCACCTCAAGTATCAGAAAACCCAACCCTGACCATAAAGCTAGAGGAAACGAAAGTAAACTATATAAAATGTCAATTCATTTCTTTGTTTTGGTTCTAAATAAGAACAGAAACCCTTAAGACAGCTACGTCACAAACTTCGCTTATCCAAAGAGAAAATATTCAAGTTCACTCAGCAGCCAACAAAACTAATATCAAAACAAGTTCAAATCTCAAACTCTCTGATCTCAAGACAGATCTCACTATCACCGAAGAAAACGAGTTCGCCGATCGAAAACGGAAAAGAAAAACACGTATCATACCATACCAAGCAATATATTTGATCTACACGAAAAAAGTAAACAAATAAATCGAATCGAAAGAAAATGAAAGAGAAAAAAAAGTGAGATTATACAAAAACGAAGAGAATCATGGTGAAAACTTAAGAAGAAAAGGAAGAAGATAGAATAATCGAGATTACCTGTGTTCACTCGCGAGACTGTCTTTTCCTAAAACCCTAGGAAGATATCTGTGGTTTTTCGAGGAAAGAAATGGGTATATGTTCATATGTAGAACTTATTAAATAGGTAAGAGTAAAGTTGTCTCTATTTTTTTTTTGTTAGATAAACGGGCCTAGGCCCATTTATTCACATTTCTAGGCTCGGCCCATGAGAGAGGAGACGTGAAGGCAACCATAACATTGATTCACTGATCCTTCGATCTGAATCAGTGTGTCTTTCTTTTTTATTTCTCTTTCAATATTTGCAATGGCACAAACACAAACCCATAGACCCTGTTCAAGCGTCCTCGATTCTCTGGGGGGAGAAATCGTGAGAATCATCGCACCCGTTACAATATGCATGTTCCTGGTCGTAATCCTGGTCTCTATTCTCAACACCGATTCTTCTCTCTTCGACGCATCGATGAGCATGGTCACCATCGCGTACAACGAAACAACATCGGACTCCACCTGGGACAAGTTCCAAGGAGCCCTTCTGAACTCATTAGCCTTCGTCGTCCTCGTCACGTTCGCAACCTTCGTCTTGGTCCTCCTCTTCTACTTCCGATGCACTAGGTTCTTAAAACTCTACATGGCTTTCTCCACTTTCATCGTGCTGCTATTCCTCGGCGGCGAAGTCTCGATCTTCTTGATCCAAAAGTTTAGTACTCCCATTGATTGCGTCACGTTCTTCCTTGTTCTGTGCAATTTCTCTGTTGTGGGTGTTTTGACCGTGTTTATTTCGAAAATGGCGATTCTTGTGACGCAGGGGTATTTGGTTGTTGTTGGGATATTGGTTGCTTATTCATTTACTATGTTGCCTGAGTGGACCACGTGGGCCCTGCTTGTTGCTATGGCATTGTATGATCTTGCTGCGGTTTTGTTGCCACTTGGACCGTTAAGGCTTTTGGTAGAGCTTGCAAATTCAAGGGATGAGGAAATTCCGGCATTGGTTTATGAGGCTAGGCCAGTGAACCATGGTAGTTTGGATCCTAGGGAAGTCGCGCAGAGGCGCTTGTGGAGAGAAAGGAGGGTTCAGAATTTGAATGCTAACTCAGTGTTGGCTCATGGCCCCAACAATGCTGAATCGCACGCTGATTTGGGTGCAAGCGCTGGCGATAACCGGGATGGCGCAAACTTGGTTAGGGAAAATGCTTCTTTGAATTCAATTTTGAATGCTGATAGTTCTGGTGGCTCCCATGGTTATGGAAATTTGGTGAGTGTGGAAGAGGGATTGGTGCGAGTTCAAGAGACTGGTTCAGACCTTTCTGCACCCTTGATTGATCGTGGAATGAATGTCCAGCTCGGTAGGGGGGAAGATGCTGTGTCAATTGAATACTTGATGCTAGAGGGAATTACATTATGTTCTTCGGGTTCAATCAAGTTAGGGCTGGGAGATTTTATATTCTATAGTCTTTTGGTTGGCAGGGCGGCAATGTATGATTATAAGATGGTGTATGCATGTTATCTTGCTATCATTGCGGGTCTTGGCATAACTTTGATGCTTTTGGCTTTTTATCAGAAAGCTTTGCCTGCTATTCCCGTGTCAGTCACAATGGGCTTGTTGTTTTATTTCTTGACCAGGCTTTTACTTGAAGTATTTGTAGTACAATTTTCCTTAAATCTCTTGTTGTTCTAAGGTTAGAAATTTGTATTGCTAGGGCTTGGTCAACCAAACATATCATATGACCTCGTATATTTTTAGTTGAAAATCTTGGCTTAACAATGCCCCATCATTACTTTTGAGGATTTCAAGAACTGTATCTTTGCTTTCGGTTATATAGTACTTCAATTATGATGCTTCCGATTTTGTTTTGGTTCTGAGGAGATCCTATTGAACCTTGTGGAGAAAGGAAATGGAGATGCGGGGGATCAAACCCACCCCACATACATATCCATAGTACCAGGTGAAGGCCAGGTTAGATACTAGTTCAGCTATGCTCAGCAGTTGACTATTGATGCCTCTTATTAAACTATTTGTTCTGTAACTCTTTTTTTATGATTGATAATTAGAAAACACCTAGCTTGCTGCAGATTTAGGATCTGTGACTGCAAACACTCCATTCCTGTTATTAGAAGTAGAAGACTGAAATATAAAATCATGTTTTTTGTTAAAAACTTTAAATAACTATAAGTTTGTAGATAATAGGAAATCACTTTCAAAAAAATAAATCAAAAATGGAAATTATTGAAGATATGGATATGGAGGTACCGAGGTAGTTAGTCTGAGGCTGCTTATTATTAATTATTTAGAAAGCAAGAGATTTTGCATGTCAGATAGAGCCAAATAAAATGGAGGTAGGCAACCCTTTAAGTCGTAAGTGTTTCATTCTTGTCTGAAAAGAAAAAGCATGTGATATTTCTTAATTTTTGGATTTATCAACTTGAGTCAGCTGGTTTTGATTAATTGAACCTAGTTTTCAAGGATTAACATGTAGTAACTAATATGTCATCCAGCAAAGAGAGGACTTGGAGTGGTAGAACCACAACATTGAGGACTAGAAACTTGGAAGTTATGTGGTCGATACTCATTTTTATTTTATTTTTATCATGGTCGATACTCATTTACAGGCTCTGCTGGAGTTTTAAGTTTATTCCCTTATTTATTTATTTATTGTTTTGAAGGAAGTGGAGGACTGAAGTTTGAATTTCTGATGATCTTTTTCTTTCATTTGTATTGTGTAATTGTATTGCTACTTCCTTCACGCATATATTAGACGCATTTTGAATTCAGCTTCATTTGGTTGTACTTTTGGCTGAAACTATTCTGCTACTGCATTTGTTTTATCTCTTTCCTCCCCATGTTACTATAGTGATGTTGTATATCTACTCAAAACAGACCTTTCAAATTACAGAATTTCACTGCTGTGAAATGAATGTGGTGTGTTGCATCTAGGCCCTTTAATTAAGCAGATCCTTATTATATATGAGAGCACCTACTTTATCTATAAAATAGTCTTCAAGACTAATAAGAAACGTGATCTATAATGTAGGATAAATAGATTTGGGGTAATTTCTCCTGCCAACATGTTGTACATGACCACGGTTTCAAACTTGTCAATTTTATGGTTTAGATTGGAAGAGAATGAATTTAGGGTTGAGAAATGCTATAGACTCCCAAATAAAATAGCCGAATAATCCTCCGAATGTTTGATGTGACACCTGTTGATTAATTTTAAGGAAAAAAAAACGATTAAATATTTATTTTTCATTTTTTGTCTATGGATGTTTTGAAATAAAAAAAATCATAAATTAAAATATATACATAATTAATAAGTAATAATTTAAAAATACATAGAATTACAAATGTTGATGTAGTTTAAATAAAAGTTATGCTATTTTGATTATACAACATAATTAAATTCAATTATTTTTAGAAGAAACAATGGTAGACAATACTTCTAAGTAACAATGATGAACCAATGCATAATAGAATCTCATTAAGTATAGCCGATGAAGTTAAAGTAAAAAACAAATGAATGAATTCACAATATCACTATATCTTTATGTTATGATATATACGTACCAAATTCAAATTGTTGATAGTATAAAAAAAAATTTGACCAATAAACTAAAAGTGATTCCCATTAAAGTCTATTTTTTCTTTTTATTCTTAACTGTCATTTTACCAATCAAAAGCAAGTACATTTCGTAAACCATTCATACTACTTTTTTTGGTATTATAACAATTTCTGTGATATATGGAGAAGCACTTTTCCCCACTAAAGGCATGAATTAAGAAAGAAATTTTAAGCTCCTGTGCACTTAAGTAAAAAACTTTGCACGATCGTTAAAAGGTGGTTCATGATTGAAAACATTAACAAATAATTATAACTAGATAATGAAGTCCGTTAATTACACACATAAATGTTGCCACCTTTGTTTTGCTCATTCAGAAACTTCGGAATGATATGTTAATCGAGAAGGAGAAGCCTGAAAGTACATTTTGGAAACTAGATATTTGCCAACTATACTTTCACTGTTATCTTGTTATCTTGGGCTTCAGAGTATCATATTAAGGAATAAGCCACGTCATGCATGGTACGTACAGGGTAAGATGACAAAGTTAAAAGTTGCCCATAATGGCATGTTGGCAACCTAATAAGTTCGTCAGTTACTAGACAAACATGAGAGAATATTTAACCCCTAAACTCGTGCAATACCATAAGTTTTATTTAACCCGTTTTTTTTCCCTTGTTCCGATTCATCATTTTCTCTCTCCATCCGTCTTGTTCTTCAATATAACTTAATTTCTGCCAATTTTCTTAACATACTTTAATAATTTGTCTTTGTTTGTCCTTGAAGGGAAATGGGACTGCTGTTTTCTTGGCCATATCTTTGTTGACTTCAGCAGGGGCCTGATCGGCAGTCTCGTTTGATATTTGATCTTTCTAACGCATTGCTTTTTCATGTAATGTTCTCATTTGCTCTAGCACATTTTGAATTGAATTTTTTGGAATGTTTTTTCTTTTGCAATTTTACCTTCTGCGAGTATATGGAGTTTGTTCGCTAGCTTCACCACCATGTCGATTGAATTTCAATCATTGTGTAGTATTGGTTTGCTTGGGAGATTTTGCCTTAATTTGATACGTATATATATCATGATAAGGCAAAGACTGGTTTGATTTTGTTGTCTCTTTCCATTAATTAGACCAAATAGCATGTTGGGTTGACATGTTTTAATGTTTTATAGACAGGGTGATGAGAAATTAACCAGGTATGAATTTTGTTATTTGTCTTGACATTGAATTTGAAATAGTCTTAGCCATATATCATATGTGCGGGTGTAATATTCCGGCAAGTCCAGCTGTGTTTCTTGCCTAATTAATATTTTACCTTCATTCTCTTCCTGTTGTTTATCTCCTTAATTTGGTTCTGTCTCGTTTTCATCTTAATTAAATTAGCGTCTAAACCTACAAAACTAAAAGGAGTTCAATGTGTTAGTTTACTTGAAGCAAATCCTTGTTTCTTTAGGTTTTTGCATAGAAAAATTAACACCTAGCTATATTTTAATATGTGAATTTTCATTTTTTAGATTTTGGTTTTACAGCTTTCTAAATTTTCCATTGCAAAACCTGGACCTTGTATCATTTGATTCGACGTTGCTGGCTGATGGAAATCGGAGTTGACAACAAAAAAACAGGTGAACATGCTTTGCAACAGACATCTCAATTAAAGGAAGAAGAACATGGAAGCACAAACAATAGTAATTTGGATGAAGCTCATCCTTCATCACCACCACCATCCCGAAAACCATCTAGTGCACTGGAATCATCACAAATCAAACCATCTACATGTGAGACTATCCCCACAAATGTTGAATCACAAACACCAGCAGAATCTGGTGAAGATGATGTTCCCAATAGTTCTATGCCAAAACATGAACTTGGTGATGTGGCAGTTAGGGCAAACAACCAAGGAGCAGAAATACAAAACCCTCCAGTGCAAGTGATGGAGCGTCCAGGTGAATCAGGAGCCTCTACTCAGTATGTTTTTCCATCCCATGTCTTCTCAAAAAGCAACGCAAACTCCACGATGGAATGGAGCACTGCCTCCAATGAATCACTGTTCAGCATCTACATGGGAAACATGAGCTTCTCAAATGAATTGGTTTGTTTTAAATCCGGTGAGTTGGATAAGCCTGGTGATGTATGCATGCATGATCAGCCTAATGCTTCACCAACTCACCAGCCAGATGCCCCAGCAGAGAACAAATTCAATGATATCAGCAAAAGAACTTATGAACTGCAGTTATTACACGAAAAAAGTTCGAAGGCTACTGAAACAAAAGCTGCTGAGACAATGAGAGAGGTTATAATGGAAAGTAGTCAAACCACAGAGAATGTTGGTAAAGGGGATGATAAGGCTTCCAATTCCCATCGCCAGTCAAATGGCAGCGCCAATTCCTACGCGTTTCAATCGTAAGCTTTGATCACTTACTACTTTGTTATGTGTAGTATTATGCATGCTTCTTTAAGTTAATAACTTGAATAATCAACTTAATTAGAAATGAATGGAGAAATTATTATGAGGTCGAGGATCATGTAGTATCAACCAATCATCATGTAGCATATTACTATTTTTTTGTAATTTAGAAATGTGATCACATGTCAGGTATAGATTGGTTGGAAGCAGATAAGCTCGGACCCTGTAATAATTTTTCGGATGATTGATGGTGCATGTTTGATGATAGTGACCTTTTTTTTGGTTTTAATTAATGTAAAGGTCGAAAGATCGAGATAGAAGTGTTTCATCCAAGGGTGCTGGAGAGAAGCAAAATCAACAGAAGCAGCCAGAGGAAGATGAAGCACCAAATGCAGCTGATCAGGCCCCCAAATCATCCACAAATGCACCAAATAAATGGCTGAATTGCTTTTCGTGCTGTACTTGCTGTAATTAGGACACATTAGGAGATCATTACAATACATCAAAGTCTCTTGTCTTTTGACATAACCGTTAACCATTTGTATGTCTTATTAAGTTAGCACCATGCATAATCTACATAGCAGGGTAGCTCTAGTCAGTTAGTTTTAATTCTACTTTTAATTGTCATGTTTCTTCTGTACAATCCTAGTTTTGAAATCAGAGTCAAAGTTTCTTACTTACTTTGTATAATAGGTTGTTAGTTTAATAGTAGTATTAACAGGTTAACAAAGAAACATCAGAGGTAATTCTCATGGTATTCCATTGCAAGCTTGCAATCTTCTATCAGATTTGGCATGTTCACAAAATATATATAGACTACTAGATGACATGACAATTATTTACTTTCCTAGTTCACAAAACTGTGATAATCGAAATAAGAAATGGTCAGTGGACGCCTCACCACTCTAAACAACTTATTAATACTACTCGTCATTTTTCTCTTCCTATCACATACATTCAAGCACTGGATGGGAAAGAATTATTGGGTGTCAAATAAAAAACCACAAAAACCTCTCACTAAAAAAAAAACTACACATACATTCAAGCATTTAACAATGATATTCAAATAAATATGTCAGATTCTAGTTAAGGACAAGTTCGGTAATTGATTTCTCCTTTTACTTCAATTAAAAAATGACTTGGTGGACCTCCAATCACCTATTTGATACCTAGTGAGAAGAAGAGATAAAACTTATAAAAAGATAAGTACAAGTATGATAGGTATGTGATAGGAAGAGAAAAATGGCCTAGACATTCCGGAGATTCAATGGATTTTGGTAGAGACTTCTAACATTGCAGCATGACTTGTATCATAATTTACATTCATCTCTCGTTTCTAAAACTTCTATTTCAAGCGTTTCTGCAGTTTGTGATTTTGAAGCCCATTTTAGTTGTTACACTTGTAGAAATTGGAGAAAACCTTATGACTTATGCTGCTGTGTGCAGATGAGAGTTCGCGGGAAGAGGGAAAGAAATTAGGAATTACGGAAAAAAAAGATGTGACGTCAAGTGTAATTTTGGAAGATCATAAGACAATCTTACTAATTTGAGAGAGAGATTAGAGTGCTTATAGATAAAATTTCAAAATTATCCTTTATTTTAAATGATTTTTTTAAAATAAAGAAGTGATTTTTTTTTTGTCTATAAGAAAAGATGTTAAATTGTTAATTGTTATTGTAACAAATTAGTAAGTGTAAGTTAACATCCCTTACATTATATATATGTTTTTTTTTTATTTTAAAAAAAGACATAAGAAACATACAATAAATTTAATAACATTATCAAAGTACCGTCTGTTTATTATCTACTTTTTATTTCTTTGTATAGAAGATGAAAATTAAACAGGATAAAATTATAGTTGAATATAAATTTGATTGCAATTCAATAATTTGTTATTGAGCCTTCACCAACCAAAAAAACACTTTAACAAAAAAATAATTTGTTATTGAATTTGTTTTACGTGTAACCTATGTTCCTAATTTATTAAAGGAACAAATCTAACTTCATAAAACAATAGAAACAGAATCACACGATTTGAATTTTCAACTTGTTTTACTTTCGCCTGGAATAATTTATCATTAAATCGAAGCAACAATATATTAATTTCATTGTATTAATTTGTTCTGATTTGCGAGGGAAAACAGATGGAAACAATAAGATATTACCATGAATTCAAAATATTATTTTCCTTAGCTCACCAACGCTAGCTAATCGCGTTTCCCAAAAAAGTTAAAAAAACAAAGCAAAACGGAAGGCGAGAATTGTTTGCGGAAACGAGGCGCGAAAATCCCGAATTGAAAACGCCGCGCACAACATAACACATTTCAGAGCAAATTCCCATTTCCCGCCACACACCCCACTATACAAAAACACTCTCTCTCTCTCTCTGTTTTCTCCAAAACAAACCTTTCCCTATACACTTTCTTCCAATGGCCGCTAAAACGGTAACCCCCGACGCCGTTTCGACGCTCCTCGCAAACCCTTCCCCCGATTCCACATCGGATCTTCCCGACATCGTCGTTCAAGTCCTCGATCTTAAGGCGACAGGCAATAAATACATGTTCGTCCTCTCTAACCCTCGCATTCCATTACGCTTTTCCGTTTCCCGCTCCAGATCTGTAACTAATTGCACCGTTTTTTCATATACAGGTTTACTGCTAATGATGGAAAAACGAAACTGAAAGCTATGATCCCTTCGGATATGCGCTCTCAGGTGCTCTCCGGGGCTATTCAAAACCTAGGTCTTATTCGCGTCCTTGATTACACTGTCAACGATATCCCCAATAAATCGGACAAGTAAGTTTCAATTTCGCTGCACATGTCGCTTCGTATTCCCGCTATTGAAGCTCATTTGTGTTGTCTGATTTATTTTTTCGTTGCAGATACCTTCTTGCCATTAAATGCGAAGCGGTATCTCCCGCGCTTGAAATGGAGATTAAGAGTGAGGAATCTGGATCTGGGATTCTTTTGAAGCCCAAAGTAGAGGGTGGAGTCAAGACTGAAGGTGCTGCTGCTGGGATTCTTCTCAAGCCCAAGCAAGAAGTGGTGACAAAATCTGCTAATCAGATTCTACGCGAACAGCATGAAAAGTGAGTAGTGTTTTTTTTCTTTTTTTTGGCGCGTGTTCTGAAATTTAGTGGTTTTATATTTTTGTTTAGGTTGATGTGTTTTTCTAGTTCTTTTAAAAAATGTAAAATTTCCTCTTATTTTTATGTTTAGTTCGGCTCCTGCTGCACGAATGGCAATGACGCGTAGAGTGCATCCTCTTGTTTCGTTGAACCCTTATCTGGGTAATTGGACAATAAAGGTTAGCGTTACGAGCAAAGGGAACATGCGTACCTATAAGAATGCTAGGGGTGATGGTTGCGTCTTCAATGTTGAATTGACGGATGAAGATGTAAGAATTGTTGTGTATTTATTTTGGAATTCGAATGTTGTCTTGCATGTTAAATCTGGAGGGTGATGTCGTTTTTTGTTTTGAAATTTTCCAGGGTACTCAGATTCAGGCAACCATGTTTAATAATGCTGCGAGGAAATTTTTTGACAAATTTGTTCTGGGAAAGGTTTACTACATTTCAAGGGGGACCTTGAAAGTTGCTAACAAGCAGTTCAAAACTGTGCAAAATGATTATGAAATGACGCTGAATGAGAATTCTGAGGTGGAAGAGGTGGTCGGTGAAGCAAGTTTTGTTCCGGAAACAAAATTCAACTTTGTGCAGATTGATCAGCTGGGTCCTCATGTCAATAAGTCTGAGCTTGTGGGTGAGTGTTGTTAGAAGATATGCTAGTTGTTTGGTTTGTTTAATCCTTTATTGATTGTATATGCTTTAATCTCAGATGTTATTGGAGTTGTTAAGAATGTGTCTTCAACAATGAGCATTCGTAGGAAGAGCGACAATGAGAGTATTCCAAAGCGTGACATTACTATTGCTGATGACACGTGAGTATTTGCCACTTCTCACATACAATGTCTAGTTATTTTTTTTAATAAATATTATTGTGAATTGGGGGATGTTGTTAAGAGTGATTTGTAACCAGTATTTACTTTTTATTTGAGTTAACGATGATATGTAATCCATGTACATGAGTTCACATTGGAGTAAGGTTTTTGTTGTTGTTACATGTTAAATATCTATGCTTGCCATTTCAGGAAGAAGACAGTAGTTGTGTCCTTGTGGAACGAACTTGCAACTACCACAGGAGAAGAGCTACTGGACACTGTTGATCAATCTCCAGTTGTTGCAATTAAATCTCTCAAGGTTGGGGACTTCCAAGGTATGCTAAGGTGTATGCTTTGATAAGTATTGCATGATAAAGGTGCAAGGGGCTCATTTATTCTTGAACATCTGTTTCAGGTGTTTCTTTGTCAACTATAGGTAGAAGTGTGGTTCTGGTAAATCCAGACATACCCGAAGCAAAAAATCTCAGAAGCTGGTATACTAACATCCATCAGGCTATAGTCTCCTTGTTATGATATTTTTATCGTTATGACTATATTTATATGCTTGTCTGGGTCACAGGTATGATTTTGAAGGCAAGGATGCTGCAATGGACTCTGTAGGCTCTGGTTCAAGTCCAATATCTAACAATGGGATTAGATCAGTGTACACTGATCGTGTTCATCTTTCTGACATAACCTCAAACCCATCATTGGGGGATGGCAAGGTATTTGGTTACTAATTTTCCTGAATGTTGGACATTGCTAATACGGTTCCATCTGGTTGTCTGATATAAACATTCATTAGACGTATTATTGGAACTCCTGCAAATTTTAATGCATTTTCATGAGTTTCTAGTCTAACTTGTAGTCTCTTCTGTTGCTTTGGGCAGCCTGCATTTTTCAGTCTTAGAGGACATATAACCTTCATAAAGCCTGATCAGGCAATGTGGTATCGTGCCTGTAAGACATGCAATAAGAAAGTTACTGAAAGCTTTGGTTCTGGATATTGGTGCGATGGATGTCAGAAAAGTGATGAACAGTGCAGTTTAAGGTCATAATTTATCACTTTTAATTTTAATCTTAAGTTTTCTACATCATATTGGTATTTAAGATTTTCACTTTGTCTATTTCAGGTATATTATGGTTGCCAAGGTTTCTGATGGAAGCGCTGAGACTTTTATCTCTGTCTTTAATCAGGAAGCTGAGAAGATCGTTGGATGCTCTGCTGATGATCTAGATAATCTTAAATTACAAGTAACATCAGTTACCCTTAGCTAATTATTGGAACACGATGATAAATTGCTATTTTAATATTAAACCAAATATCTTCTTTATTTCAGGAAGGAGAAGATAATCCTTATCAGATGACATTGAAGGAAGCTACTTGGGCTCAACATCTTTTCCGGGTAAGTGTTACTCCGAACGAGTATAATGGCGAGAAGCGGCAAAGGATAACAGTTCGGGCAGTTGTTCCTGTTGACTTCGCTGCAGAGTCAAGGTTTATGCTGGAAGAATTATCAAAGATGAGAGCATAAGTTGCATATGCAGATTCACAGTTTCTACATCTTTTGGTTAACGGTTATTTAGTATGTTACTGGTTGTAATTATTAATTAATTCCCTAGGTGGTTTATATTATACATTTTGCCGAGCTCTAGAGAATATCTTAGTCATCCACATGTTATTGATTTTCCGTTTTGTCATCAGAGATTCCTAAAAATTTCTTCAAGCTTTGCCTCATTGAGGAGTGGATGAATTGGGTTCTTCCTATGTTTGGATTAGATTTTTCTTTCAAGATTATAATATAATTTATATTGCTGATTAAACAATTTTGGAATTTAGAAGATAATATTCTATTATAATTTTAAAATGGATAAAAATTAACTTTCGATAACAAATCAAATTTTAGATAATAAATAAAAGTTATAGTTTATTTTCTAGTTACTTTTGAATTGTTTATCTATATATACATATACGTTATCCCTTTTTGTATTTTTTTACTATGAAAAAATGATTTTAGGAAAATTTTAATTAGAAGATTTATTTGCGAAGGAGCATTGAGAGAATGAAATTTGTTTATCTATATATAAATATTTTTTTACTATGAAAAAATGATTTTAGACAATTTAAATTAATTTTTTTTAAATAACTTAAGTTAACGCATTTAAACAAAAAATTTGACTTGTGAATGAGATTTATTTACGAAGGAGCATTGAGCGAGAATGAAATTTGCGGTAAGGTGAATGAAATTACAGGAATGAAATTGGCGTAACATGCAGGGACAAAATTTGTGGAAAAGAAAAAGAAGCTAATAAGTTATAGCAAATATGAAGGCATTGAGAATAATGGGGTAGTTGGTGGTATGGATATATCTGGATTATTATTTACGAAGAGGAATTCTTGTCACATGTTCTGTCTCTTTTGCCGGGATTAAGTGCGAGATAATTTTTTTTGTTATATTTTTGGGATTAAAAGAATTACCTGTAAAAAATGTTTCCTTATTCAAATTAATTGAGAAAACATTTATAAAAGTAACTCAAATGATTGAGACTGAAATGTTTATTTTTCTATAATTTCTATGATAATTTTAGTCCTTATATATGCAACACATTATTACATTAGTCTTTAAAATTAAGATTTGAAATAATTTCCTAAAATTATCAATTATTTCATCCAAGTTCTTTACTTTAATTACTTACTATTATTTTAATTCTAAACATGTGTTAATATTAATTCATATTTTTTAAAATTTGAAGTAACATGATTGAAAAATTATATTTTCAAGATTTTATTTAAAATTTTCTTATTTTCAGTACTGATTGACAATGTTATAGACTTTTATGGACTAAAAATTTCTGTAGAAAAATTTTCTTAGACGGGATTCAATAACTTTGAAGGAGAGTAATTTTTCTTTCCTTAAAGTCATCATAACTTTTCTTCTATGTTCCCCTTCAGACATTTCTTCTGTGTTCTCTTTCTATATTTATTAATTTTAATTATTTAAAATATTTTGAAATTTTAAACTTTAAAATTATTATAATAAAAATTTAAAATTTAAAATAGTTGAAGACAAATTAGTAACTTAAGATCTTATTATTAAAAAGCATTTCATAAAATATGATTTATATATCCAACATATTTAATTTGACTATAAATTTAATACATTTTTGTTACATACAAATTAGAAACAATGTATTCCATCTTTCACAAATATATTTATTTTTAATATTACATGCAACACACGTACTAGTATTAAAAAAAAAAAGAGAAGAAAATTCCTCATAACTTTTCCTCTTCCTTTCCCTCGAGGTAGTTGTGATTTAGAAAGGAAAGTGAAAAGAAAGAAAGAAAGAATTTACGTTTAAATAAATCAGGGAAAGATGAAGGAACTAAGTGAAGTTGAATATGGAGATTTTTCAAAATTTGGAACTGATGAAAACGATAGCAAGAAGGAGGACAGGCTAAGCAACTTACCGGACGAAATCATCCACCGCGTGCTTTCCTTTCTGGACGCAGTTTCCGCGGTTCAAACGAGCGTTTTGAGTAAGCGATGGAAGTCCCTTTGGACTTCCCTTCCCGTCCTCAACTTCCACTGTTCCTCCTTCGACGACCCTCTTCTTTTCCACTCTTTCGTCGACCACTTCCTCTCCCTCAGAGACGCTTACACCAACGTCCACGTCCTCAACTTCACGTGCCACGACGAACTCCATGATGATTATGACTATGATCATGATGATGATGATGATAATGGGCATGTCGTAGATTCCATCATTGACTATGTTACCGTCACACCCACCATCTCCACCAGCATCCAGATTCTCAGCATCATCGCTGAATGCGTCGTAGGGAAGCTTCCTCAACTCTCTCTCTGCCAATCCCTCACCATCCTCAAGCTTGCGGACATATCCACTGAGACCCCACCAACGTTTGACTTTGTTTCTCTCGAAAGATTGTACCTTTCCGATTGTCGGTTCGAGTGCGGGGAGGAAGAGGAGCTTGATCTTTTCAGGGGTTGTGTTAGTTTGAGGTGTTTGTTTCTACATGATTGTCAGTACTATGGCAAGTTTAGGAGGTTCAAAATATTTGCCCCCCACCTTGTGGACTTGAGCATCCAGGGGATGAGAGTGGATGAAGTGTTTGATTCTGACTGTGTCGTTGGGCTTTTCACGCCAAAGCTCCAATCTTTTGGCTACCGTGACAGTGATCTTTATGATTTTTCCATTGAGGTGAATCTTTCCTTTCTGGAGAAAGTGGATATTGCTATGGACTGTTTGACCGCGGATGCTGATTTTTTTCTTCGGCTGATTGAATTATTTAAAGTGATGGGAAGTGCAAAGTTTGTATCCTTATCGTTTGAAATCATTGAAGTAAGCATAACTCTTTGTCAATCGGGTTCGGTACTTTGATTAATAGTTGCTAACTTACTGTGCTTTGAACTAAATTCTTGTGTCTCTTGGATAATTCCTAGGTTCTAGCTATGTTTCCCGATCTATTGAATGGTCGGGCTTCTCCTTTCACTAGAGTGCAGACCTTTGGGTTAAACATGGACAGACCTTCTTCCTCCTATGTTATACCTACCAATGTCATGGCCTACTTATTTGGTGGATCTCCTGAATTTTTTTTCTTTGGATAGGAAGGTATGGAAATGGTATACAAATGAAACCTCTTGTAGTTTTCTTCTAGCACTTATAATAAATGCAGAACATTGGCACACCGATTATTTGTCATATTGCTTTATGGAATGCTAATGGTATTTATTTTTATGCTCAAAATTACTTGAGAAGCAATTACTCAGAACCGTTTGGTGTTTAAGAAAACTCAACGAACTAAGATACTAGATCCAACTAAGGTCTAATTTATAAAGCTTTCGTGTCATCTATATCATAGAAGATTCAACAAAGTTTTAAGTTGGTTGTGGACTCCCTCACATTTGACACTTCTCTTGGGTCTGATTTGTTAAAGCTTTGTGAAAATGGATTGGTCATATAAGAGAAGACTAAAAGAATAGCTAATGAGAAAAGCCAATCAAATATAAAATTTATTGTAGTAAAAAAGGGTGGGGGAAGACCTAAGGCTATGTAATGGTGAGCCCTTCCACTTTATTCCATCCTATCATCATCCTTGAATCTAGTTGAATTTATACAGAAAATTGCTATATATGATTAATGTGAAAATTCATAGTTGTCTAATTTTAGCCCTTATGATGGCCAAATATGGATCATATGCTACAGTATTGTTCTTCAATGGCCTGCAGAGAGAACGTTATGGTATATTTTTTTCTCTACGTTGAAATCAATTAATGATCTTATGTTTTACATTACAGGTGCTTAGAGTAAAATCCGATTTGATTCAAGATGGCTTCCCACTAACTTCCACAGCTTTACCTTTTGGAGGATTACGAGATGTTTTGTTTGTCTTAACAAAGAACTTGTGTTTTCTGCAATGGAATATGTGGCAATGCAAAGAGGAGTTGACTTATTGTTCTTAATCTGGCGTCATATTTGTTACTATTTCTTTTTTCTGCAATCTTCTAGGCTCTAGCTGTAATAGCCTGTCATGGACCTTTTTTTTGGCTCTTATTTTGTAAATAGCCTATTACACATGGAATCTCAATTAGCTCATAAGAACAATTTTAAGTGGTAAACAAAATAGGCTTATAACAATAGATATCTGATGACTCTGATCTTAGTTTTCTGTGTAAAATTGAGCAAGCTCAAGAGTTTCATGATTACAGCTTATAGCACATCACCTCTATTATATAAATGAGGCACCTTTATTGTAGAGAGAGGTGTTCACTCTCCCCACTCACTATTGTTATTTCTTAACTTATTCTCTCCATTCTTCTTTAGCCGTGATATTCGTACGCTTAACTTACAAAAGTTATGCTTCAGTGGTGCAAATTTATTGTGAAGTTGGTATTATTAGTATCAGCAGTGCTAAACGTTGCACCTCCTTTTGTACTGACAGCAATCAAGGATGTTTGTCTTATAATAGCTCTAATAGAGAAGGAAACGTGTTATTAGCTTTGACTTTTTTTTGAGATGCCTGAAACAACTGATTGACCGAGGGACAGAGCAATCACATTTCTAGCATTAATGTAGTTGTTTTTGGTGATTTTGTGTGAATAAGAAGGGATAAATTGATGGCACTATGGTTTGTAAGTCCTATCGTTTTTAATCACTATTAAGTGTCTGAGTGATGTTTGAATCTGTTTGATGATGTTAAAATGGCAAAGGGTGTGTTTGTTTAACTTTTGAGACCCATCAAACGGCTGTTTAAGCAAAATCAACAAATTGTTACTTCTCACAAAATGACACCTTGGCATTCGTGTAACTTAAACATAACAGGTTCACAACACATGCCCAAAATAGTATAGGTCTTGTTAACAAATTGTGTTGTGACGTGGTGGAAACTTTTTCAGACATTTGTGCTGCAGCATATGCTTATATTTCAGTTTAATATTGGAAAAAATATAATTATTAAGATTTTGGTTTGCTTTGCTCATTTTTCATGTGATATATTAGTTAACAGCTTTTTTTATATATATAAATAGAAAAATGTTTCATACCAAAACTATTCAAGATTCAGGAGAGTAGGAAGGTCAAATACTGACACGTGGGAGGGGGATATCGTGAAAATTCGTCCATGTACATGCTTTACCATGTGGGTGGGGTATTATCCCTTTAGTTCCTTTACTTGCATTATTTTTACGTTTTGGTTCATATAGTTACACAACCTTGATCATTTAGTTCCAACACTTGGTCATTCACTGTGATTAGTATTTTTTTTATTTTGCGTAATTTTCAGACTTCTTAAGTCAAAACTCAAACTCTCTGGTACATATTGTTATAAGCGTCTTTTTGAACAAAATAAATTAATCCAAACACTCATACACCATCTGAATTCTCACGATCATTCATAAGAGGAGACTAACAAAGCAATTTTATGTACTAGATTGGATTCAGTCTTCTCATCATCATCATCTTTATTCTTTACAGTTAGAGCTCCATTCCTGATAACGATGAAGACTACCAGTGAAGTCTGTAAAGAGACCATCAACGCCTATCTTGTTGATCCAGAAATCATACTCCAAATACGGATCTTGACTGAAGTTGAAAGGCAAACACGGGAACTCATTTCGGTAAGTATATGGATGCACCTGCACCAATATAAGCAATTCTATTATCATTTGTTTGGCTCTAAAACCATTTATGAAAGACAATACAATAGATTTTAAAGAGGAACAATGTCAAACAAATACACACAAAACATATAAGACAACAAAATCAAGAATAAATCCACTCAATCTTACAAAAATGATCAAATCCATGAAATCATAAGAACGAAATAAGCTTTAAACAAGAACTGTACCTGCAGGTTATGAGCATGTGCCCTGGTAACAAGATCAGTAGGATTTATCATATAATTGTTTACCACAGGTACCACTGTGTCCTTCCAAGGTCCAATTCCCACAACATATTGCTTTATGTACTCTAGGTATTCATCAGATGTAATCTCCCAATATGACTGCACATTGTCATCACAGTACTTTTATTAGGCTTTTTGAGTAGACAATGAAAACAATTGTGTAACATAAAATGGAGACAGTATTACTTTTGAAAAAGCAGAAATTACATAAATGCATTGAGTCTGCCAAGGTTCAGTCAAGTAGGAATGGATAATCTCCTAGGGCAGGGATTTTTCCAATTTCAACATTTTTTTAAGGAAACCAGCATTGACTGTGCTGGCAAGCATGACAGTGGAAAGCTGAAAAATAGTAGTGAAAATTGAGAAGGTATATGAAAAAAAGAATGCAATACATTCTTCATTTACATTCCTCCATTTATACAAGAAGAAGAGAAAAAAGTGTTCCCTACTCTCCATACAAAACGAGTATAAAGCTGCACTGTTGGAACTACTTATGCTTTCTCTTTGTAGTGCGATACTTTTTAATGTCTGAAGATCAGAAGATTTACCATCATGATATAAATTAACTTCACAAGTATAACAAACTCCATTGAAAAAAAAAAACATTTTGTTCCAAAAAGTTCAATAATGCTAAAGCATCTCGGACATCAGGGATAAAATGTATTACACACCTGATTAGTGTCTTGCGTTGGAACAGTAACATCATCAATTAAGAAAACCTTGGGCAAGTCCGTTTTATTTGATATGTACACGAGTGAAGTTGGAGCAAATGACTGAATAAATACAGGTTGTCTCAACCAATCTTTTGACAGGTAGGAACCCTTGTACCCATATTTCTGAAGTGTCTCCACAAACTTGTCCTCATATCTTCTGCCATCGGACCATTTAACCTGTTGATTGTATCAACTTAATGAACAGAAATGACACAAAGCCTCTAAAAGAACTTGGCTAAAACATATTACTATTAAGACCAAATTATCAAGCTTGAATTTGTAAGATTTTTCAAATAACCATCTAACAGGGTAGAAGAATTCTTAATGCAATCTCACCTCCTGTAATACTCATTAGCATTAATTTAATGATGGCAATTTATTTCATTGAGTGTGCAATACCACGAGCAGTCCAGCACTAACCATCAAATACATATTTACAATAAGAATGGTGGATTCCAATGTATTCTTCAGTTAGATGAATTATATATCAACAGGTATGCCTTTTGGAACAACTTATCTTTGTTGTTACAAATCCCCCCTCTCCTAACATGTAGACATTTGTTGGATTCTAGAAAGAAACACTCACATGTTGATTGATAAATACTGGACTTTTTATCTCTGGATATATTCCAACAACTCTGGGTGCATCCAGTGCTATGGTAATGAACTCTTCAAAAGTGATGATTTGAAACTTTCCTGAAATAGATTCCAGGTATAAAGTTATAGACTAACAGCTACTTTTAATGTGTGCTAAAGCAATATTAGTTTCGTGTAGTAATCAAATGAGAAAAATCAAGTCATCAGCAGCCAGCTTTCCTACAAATGAAAAAGAAAATTAGTTCCACTCTTCTGTGTGTAGGGGAATAATGTAACAATGCACAGTTTGCAGCAAGATATTGAAGAGAAAAAAATATTGCAAGGATGGGGGAGAAAAGGAAAAGTGAATAAGGAGAGGGTGGAAAATGGTGGAGAGGACAATTGAAATTTGGAGAGGATTTGGTGGCTTAGGTCAGGGAGGGCATAGTCTGTGTTTGAGCTCAGGTTGTATTCTCTTTACTGCATTTTCTTCCTTTCTTCTATTCCAGTATCTCTGTTTTTGTTTGTTGAGAACTAATTTTTCCATGTAGAGGAGATTCCCTCCTTCAGTTCCATCTTATTTTCAGTATTTATGTCATTTTTTATCAAAATCTATCATGAATTAAAAAAATATATTGATAATGATTTTAGAACTATCAGGTAGTGAACTGTGGTAACAGAATATTTCAGAATCAATGAATGTACAAGTCAAACAAACGAAAGAAAATAACACATAATACTGGAAAGGGACTAACCATTAAACTGTTGGTCCCTGAAGCTATACCTCTGTTTCACCCTCAATGTCTTTAATTCCTTTAATGTGAAATCAACTGCAAATATACAAACAAGTAATCTTATTTTGGCAAATTGGATTATTCGAACAAGAAGCAAACTTGTTTAGATGGCAAATAGGACTTAAAACAAAATTATAGAATTTGAAACATAAGCAAACCTTCTGAGATACATTTCACTAAAAACAATGAAAATTGAGATGAATTTCAAGCTTATGCATTTATGTCACAGACAGAAGCAATCAGATCAACACCCTGATTATGTCATTAAGGAAATTTGCTAGGAAGTTGAGCAATGGATAGCAAGTTTAGCTACACTACCAGTAAAAAAGCCAGTCATGTTTTTCCCTTCGACTTCATATGTTCTTTTACGATTAGCAAACTCTGGGCGATTTGCAATGTCAGTAGTATTATCAAGGTAAACATCATGGAAACATATAAGAACACCATCTTCGGATGATAATATATCAGTTTCAATGAAGTCTGCACCCTCCTCAATAGCTCTCTGCAAGAAAGATTTGTTTTTGAGAAAGCATAAGCCAAAGATGGCAATGATATTCATTATGTCATCTACATCTTGCCTAATAATAGTTTGTACATAATTGTGGCATGATGCATTTGATGAAAAAACAATTTTAGTCAATTTCCAAATCCGAAATTTTTTTGTGAAAAGAAACTTCTCACCAAGTATGCAGGATGAGTTTCTTCAGGAAGCTCTCCGTTTGAACCGCGATGAGCAATGTTATAAGGGCGAAAAGTTTGTAGGGGCTTCTTATTTCCATCATCACCTTTGCTGGGAAGTGGATACAAAGGCCTTGCATTGCATCCAATAACAAGCAATAGAAATACAAAAGGAGCAAAACCTGTTTAAGTTCAGATTTATTAGACCAAGTTAAAAGATACTATTTAGCTGGGAAAACGGTGGCAAAAACAACAATTTTCACACAAACATGAAAAGCATACATCCCAAGTTGGAGAAAAAATACAAATGAAGACAATGGTATGGATATTATGGTAAATTTGAATGTTGACTCAAATGAGTGATGAAACTGAAGCATGAATTTCTGACTTAAAATCTAAATGGACCAAGATCCATTTAGAAACTAAATGGCAAAGGGTCGTTGATTAATTAAGAAACAACAATGGTTCCGGATCAGATACTCAGAAATTTTCTACGCATCTCGCTCAGATCAACAGAAACAAAGAAAAAAGGAGAAAAAAAAATGAAAGAAGAGAAATGCGAAGGAAAAACATAAAAAAAGGTGAAGGGATTCTAAAAAGTGAAAAGGCCTTACTGGGTAAGGAAGCCATGGAGAAGGAGAAGGTGAAGAAGATAAGATGGGTATGGCTGTGTTGTGTGGCTCACTTCATCGTTTCCGAGTCTAATATGGTTTCAACTGTTATTAAGTAGTGGGGTCTTGGTGTGAACGATTTTATCTCAAGAATGATTGAATAATGTTAAATTAATGGTCACATCACAGGGCGGATTCTAATATTATGAAGTAGTTTATTTTGGGGTAGACCAGTGAAGCAATAATTATAATAGTTGGATATATTACGATTTAGATTATTTATCGATTATCTAAAGAATTTTCCTAAAATTTCCTCCCTCCCTCCGCCCACTTTTCCGACGCACACCGTCCTCCTTTAATCTTTTCCCGAGTCCAGTTCTTACCTAGGTGGCGTTCCTCTCTCCGTTGCCTTTCTTGTTTATTTATTTCCCTACCTCTTCTTCATCACTGGAAGCAGTTCCTCCACCCCTCCTTCATCTCCTTCTTTCATGCTCTATATGCTCACGATTCATGTACTCAATAAAAATAAATTATTATAAAAAAAAGCCACCAAAAAGAACAACACTAAAAATCATTTTAAATCCAAGAAAAGCAGAATCAGAACATAAAAAAGTAATCATTGTCAGAAGTGGTGCGGTTTTCCCACAAGCACCACTGCCCCACCATAGCGTTCATCCCTGCAACAGAAGAACAAACTAAACAAAGCAAGGAAAGAAAAAAGAATGAAGAAAGCACAAAAAATGTGAAAGAGGGATTAAAATACCAAAAAATCGTCACACTCCAGCGTGCGTGTGCTGTGTTTTGGATTGTCTATTACTGTTTGTGTTTATGTTGTTTTTGAAGAAAGGGGAAAGGGAAAGAGGGGATGGTCGCGAGAAGGGGAGAGGCCGGAATTGTTGAAGTCCGCGAGCTTAACCGGGGAAGAGTGATTGGAGATGATGGTGAAGGCGGGTGAAGGTCATCGACATGGTGGTGGGTGATGCCGGCGTGATGGTGGGTGATGCAGCAGAGAGAAAACGGCATAAAAATAAAAATAAAAATATTTTTATTTTTTATTTTTTCTTCCGGTAACAAATCTGTTATTACAGGTAATTTTGCTCCCTCATTGGTAAGGGAGTAAGTTTTTGACTTCACTTTAGAATTCACCGACATCACACGCTATATGATTGGGGCCGAAATGCTGGATTCCGCGAATATTCTCCGCATTGCAAGATTCCATAATAACATTACAACCTAACATCACTGGCAATATTTCGTTTACTACATCCATTCTTTTCTAAATTTAGGCTAAACTATTCTATCTTTTATCTTAAGGTAATACGTTAAATCAAGTTTTTTTTCCCCATCAATTTACCACACTGTTTTAATTTTCTTATCTTGATAACAAACTAAAAATATGACACTTCATAGGAGTGTTTGTAATTAGCATTGTTTGTGATTAAAACTGACTAAAGGATTAATTAGTCTAACAAAAACACGAGATTAAAGTTAAAAAAATAAGATAAAAGATTAAAAATATATTTTGGTCATTAATTTAAATAATTAATTTAAATTTAACAGTAAAATATTTAAAATAAAAAAACATTTTTAGGACATAAATAATTAAGGTTTGAGATGGAAACAAAAAACTATTAAAAGAAATTTTTAAAGGGTTGTTGAATTTAGAATATCAACTAAAAGATTTTTTTTTAAAAAA
>PYAF01001709.1:899334-911223 GCA_007407185.1 Glycine tomentella | reverse complement strand
ACAAATAAGTTTTAGATAATGATGTATTTAAAATTTGTTATAAAATAAAAAAGGAAAACATTTCTTCATGTTGAAAAAATATAAAAATTAAAGTGTAAAACATAATTTATTTTTAAGTTCTGAAACGTGAAAATTATTGCATACATGTTTTATATATTTTTCTAGTTATATTAAATTTTAAATTAACGGCCTCAAAACTAATTTAATCAATATATATATATATTTAAAACATTAATAACTTACATATCAAATTAATGAAATATAATATATTTAATAATACTTATTAAATGCATAACTTTTCACTTACAAATACTACAAATTTGTATCTATAGAAAATTAAAAAAAAATTATCATATTATGTTATTTTCTAACTTAATTTCTTCTTTAAAGATAAGTATAACAACAAAATATGATAACATTATCAACTTAATTTCCTCTTAAAAGATAATTATAACAAAAAAATATGATAACATTATCATTTATTATTGACACAATAACTAAAGAATTAATTGTAAAATAGTTATATATTTGATATCTTATCATTGTATTATTAATGTTTGTCATTAAACATACTTTAATTTTTTTTCTGTTTTAGGCTCTAAACTTATTATATATAAAATACACAAAAAAATACATTTTCTTTTACCACATATTCCCCCCCCCCCCCCCCCCGGCCCCCCTAATAACACTTTTACAACACAAGATTGAAAATTATAAGTAAATGACTATCAACAAGATACACATTAACTATTATTTAAATTATATAACAACTTGCAATTATTATTTATCTTATCAACATATTAGATTTATCTATAAGTAAATGACTATCAACAAGTTACACATTAACTATTATTTGAATTATATAACAACTTATAATTATTTTTTATCTAATCAACATACTAGTCCGATATACATGGTGAACATAACATAGTCTCAGACCACCTGTCAACTCTCCGCCTACATGCGAGGTTTGGAATCCACTTGAATCATCTCCATGACAAAACTTGCTCCAACGTTAATTTGTTTTAGGGAAACAAAATTTGAAATTGTTGACCAACCAAAATACTATTGTTTTAAAAGTTCTCAAAGCTAAATAGTGTCCAAATGAAAATTTCTTGGATGCTCAAAGGGTAGTATCTGCTGGAATGAGCTGTAAATTAGGAATGATTTATAAAATAGGAGTATGTAAATTAGGAATGATTTATAAAATAGGAGTATGTTTAGGGATTCTCTGTAATCATGATCTCTAATCATGGGATTTGATTAGCAATTTCTTAGGCAAAGGATTTCTCTGTATTTTGTATATAAATTGTAATGTTACCTCACACTGAAAGTGAATCGGAAATATACAGAAAAGTGAAACATGGTATCAGAGCAGGTTTCGTAAAAGGACCTGTGATCTGAATTTGAAAAATTGACCAGACCTATTTTTTTCTTTTCTCTTCTTCTCTCTTGAAACAGCCGTCGTCACAAACTTCCATAGCCACATCATCCTCAACCTCCATCATTGTGTTCACCATCTCTTCCGCTTATTGCACCTGACCAAAATACGACCTCCCAAATATAACCAAATCAAACATTCAATCCCTCACCATGACTGATCCTTTGGCAGAAGTTGTTACACCTGAAAACACTCATGAAAAACCCAACACCGAAATATTTTTGGAAAGCCTTACCACCAAACTTGCCCAAATACTATCTCAAAACCAGACCCATAACACTACCACAACACATGAGTCCACCCCTGTACCGCAAATTGCTGTGAAACTGAACGGAAAAAACTATGGCCTTTGGTCCCAGGTTGTGGAGATGTTTATCACTGGGAAAGATAAACTTGGCTATATCAATGGCGACATCCCTGTGCCATTGCTGACAGATCCGACATATCGACGATGGAAAATTGAGGATTCAGCCGTGAAAGGCTGGCTGGTTAATTCCATGGACCCGAGTTTAATTAGCAACTTCATTCGCTACCCAACGGCAAAATAAGTTTGGGATGCGGTTGCAACCACCTTCTTTGACGGTACTGATACATCTGAAGTTTATGATTTGAAGCGTCGTGTCACAAGGATGCAACAAGGGGGTGGACCGATTGAAGCTTACTACAATAATCTCCAAGCTCTTTGGAGGGAGATTGACTTTAGACGCCCCAATCCGATGTGCTGTGCTAATGATATAGAGAAATTTAACGCCTCTTCGTAGGAAGACCGTGTTTATACATTTCTTGATGGGCTTGATGATCGCCTCGACAAGGTAAGAGCTGATGTACTGCAGATGCAACCGTTTCCTACGGTAGAGCAAGCATATGCAAGGGTGCGGAGGGAGGATGTTCGACAAAGTGTGATGCTCTCTAAGGACCATGGTGCCATCGTTGCAGCCATGGCAGCAAAAGGGGGCAAGGTGACTAGCAAGGAGCAACCCTACTTATCTCTGCAGAATTCCAAACCAGGAATAGGGCGCTCTGGTCCAAACTCCAAACAATTATCACAAATAGGGGGAGGCTGCACGCACTGTGGAAATCCCAAACACACACAAGAAACATGCTTTAAAATTCACGGTTATCCAGATTGGTGGAAAGATTTGAAAGCTCGCAAACAGGCTGAAACCAAAGGAAAAGCTTCAATGGCCATTGCTGATGTTCCATTATCTCTAGAATCCACAACCATGCAATCCAGTAAGTCACATCTTGGCTTGGAAGGTAATGTTGGCTGCCTAGAAGGTAATCTTGGTTGTAGCTTCTTTTCTAGCAATTCTCCCTCCGGTAAATGGATTATTGATTCAGGTGCTACAGACCACATGACATTTGACCCCCATGACTTAGCTAATATGAGCACTCCTAGATGCAATACAATTATCAATGCTAATGGGAATGAACATCCTGTGATTGGTTCGGGAGTTGTTGAACTTTCATCTACATTTACCTTACCCAACACACTTCTTATTCCTTCATTATCCACTAGGCTATTGTCTGTTGGGCAAGCAGCTGAAGATCTAAATTGTGTAGTTCTCATGTATCCTTCTTTTTGTCTTTTTCAGGATATCCGCACGAAGGAGATAATTGGCCGTGGTACTAGAAAAGGGGGGCTGTACTACCTAGATGATGTTAGTCATGGCAGGGCCAACCATGTACAAACCAGTTCAGCTAGTAAGGAGAAGGAGATATGGTTGTGGCATACTCGTTTGGGACATCCATCCTTTAGTTATCTTAAGAGACTACTTCCTCATTTATTTGTTGGCTTGACAGATTTTAATTTTACATGTCATACTTGTATTTTGGCCAAAAGTCATAGAGTTCCATTTCCAATAAGCTTGAATAAAAGTTCTATTCCATTTTCTTTGATCCATTCAGATGTGTGGGGACCTTCACCTGTTATTGGTATGTCAACAAACCGTTGGTTTGTATTGTTTGTAGATGATTGTACTAGGATGACATGGCTCTACTTGATGAAAAGGAAAGACGAAGTCACTGCTTTGTTTAAAGCCTTTCATGTGATGATTCAAACTCGGTTTGGAGCAAAAATAAAAGTATTACGAAGTGACAATGGTGGAGAATATATGAATGCATCACTTCGGGAATTTTTTCAGGAACAAGGTATGATCCATGAGTCCTCATGCCCTGGTACACCCCAACAAAATGGGGTAGCTGAAAGGAAAAATCGACACATTCTTGAGACTGCTAGATCCCTCTTATTTGAGAAACATGTTCCCCCAAAATTCTGGGACAGTGCTGTTGCCACTGTAGTACACTTGATTAACCGTATGCCCTCTAAGGTCTTGAATTTCTAGACACCATATCAAGCTCTACGTGCACATGTTCCTTTACCTTCCATCCTTAGTCTTCCACCACGAGTATTTGGTTGTGTGGCGTTTGTGCATGTACCCCTTACTCACCGAACCAAACTTGACCCTTGTGCTCTCCGTTGTTTATTCTTAGGATATGGAACTCACTAGAAAGGCTACAGGTGTTACCACCCGTCTACCCACAGAACCTATGTTACCATGGATGTGACCTTTGTTGAGTCAGATTCTTTTTTCTTGGATTCCAATTCATCCTTCCAGGGGGAGGCTAGCACAGAAAGTCTGAATTGGTGGGAGACAAATATTGATAGGGAACCGGCTAGAATAGTTGAAGGGACATGTAGAGGGGGAATTTTATCTAGAGAGAATGAGAATTTGAATATTCCCCAGATAGATACATTTGTCACTGAAAATGCTACTGAAGACATTATTGATACTACCCCCACTGAAGATATGACAAATGAACATGTTGGACACATTGAAACCGAGCTAGGAGGTGATGATATGCCTAGGACAGAACAGCCCATCCCTTGCCAAGTACCAGACCAAACTCCAGTGGATATGCTTGAGGTAAGTTCTCTTAACACTGAGAATATTGTTAGTTCTAACACTCCTGTGAGATTCAAATTGCCTGACAGGAAAAATCGAGGAAAGCCTCCAAATAGATATTCTCCAGATGTGGAAGAAAAACAACAGCCCATCCCTTGCCAAGTACCAGACCAAACTCCAGTGGATATGCTTGAGGTAAGTTCTCTTAACACTGAGAATATTGTTAGTTCTAACACTCCTGTGAGATTCAAATTGCCTGACAGGAAAAATTGAGGAAAGCCTCCAAATAGATATTCTCCAGATGTGGAAGAAAAACAATCCACTTATCCAATTGCAAATTATGTATCATTAGAAAAACTATCACCGTCCTTGAAGGCATTCGTCTGTAACGTATCCTCCATCCATATTCCAAATCGGGTTGAAGAAGCTCTAGAGGACCCAAAGTGGGTTAAAGCAATAGAGGAGGAAATGACTGCTCTCATAAAAAATAATACATGGAGGCTAGTGGAACTTCCAGTTGGAAAGAAAACTGTGGGATGCAGATGGGTGTTTACAGTAAAATACAAAACAGATGGATCTGTAGAGAGGTACAAGGCGAGACTTGTGGCAAAGGGGTATACTCAGACATATGGTATTGACTATCAAGAAACATTCTCTCCAGTAGCTAAACTTGACACAGTGCGGGTACTATTATCCATTGCAGCAAATTTAGATTGGCCGCTCCATCAATTTGATGTGAAGAATGCTTTCCTCCATGGAGATCTAAAGGAGGAAATTTACATGGATATACCACCAGGATATACCATTCCTGGACTGAAAAATGATACAGTTTGCAAACTTGAACGATCTTTATATGGCCTAAAACAGTCTCCTCGAGCATGGTTTGGTCGCTTTGCAGCAGCTATGAAAAAATATGGATATGCTCAAAGCAACTCAGATCACACATTGTTCCTAAAAAGATGCCAAGGTAATATTACAGTCTTAATAATTTATGTGGATGACATGATAATTACAGGAAATGACTCAACAGAAATTGCTAGGCTCCAAGCAAAATTATCTGAAGAATTTGAAATGAAAAGTTTGGGTGGTCTAAGACTTGTCAACGGAAATACGTACTGGATTTGTTAGCTGAAGTTGGATTGTTGGACTGTAAACCTGCAGATACACCTATAGTTCAAAACCACAAACTTGGAGAATATCCAGATCAGGTACCAACTAACAAAGAAAGATATCAAAGGCTGATAGGTAAGTTACCTGATATAGCATATGCTGTGAGTGTTCTTAGCCAGTTCATGCATGCCCCAAGTGAAGATCATATGAATGGGGTATTACGTGTACTTCGATATTTGAAGACTTCTCCAGGTACGGGATTATTTTTCAAAAAAAATGGCCATTTGGAAGTTGAAGGATACACTGATGCAGATTGGGCCGGGAGCACTTATGATAGGAGATCAACCGCAGGTTATTTTACATTTGTCGGTGGCAACCTAGTCACTTGGCGGAGTAAGAAACAAAAGGTAGTGGCTTTGTCTAGTGCTGAGGCTGAATTTAGAGGAATTGCTAAAGGTGTGTGTGAACTACTCTGGCTTCGAAAGCTTCTATCAGAGATGGGGTTCATTCCAGAATCTGAAATGAGGTTGTTCTGTGACAACAAGGCAGCTATTGATATATCACATAACCCAGTCCAACATGACAGAACCAAACACGTTGAAATAGATCGTCACTTCATCAAGCAGAATCTAGATTCAAAGATTATTTGCCTTCCATTTGTGAGATCAGAAGACCAACTAGCAGACATCTTAACAAAGGCAGTAGCTAGCAAAGTATTTCACAGCTCACTTGACAAGTTGGGCATTCAAAATATTTATGCACCAACTTGAGGGGGAGTGCTGGAATGAGCTGTAAATTAGGAATGATTTATAAAATAGGAGTATGTTTAGGGATTCTCTGTAATCATGATTTCTAATCATGGGATTTGATTAGCAATTTCTTAGGCAAAGGATTTCTCTCTATTTTGTATATAAATTGTAATGTTACCTCACACTGAAAGTGAATCGGAAATATACAGAAAAGTGAAACAGTATCACCGCTTCACGGATTGTGTTAAGTCACTATACATGTTTGGAACCAACCATGACTCAATTCTAATTCTCATCCGTATGTTTCTGGTCTACCCCAAATTGGACTTGAAAACCTCACTGTTGCTTTTCCACATCTCTAACTGGGACATATTAACATGGAAACATAATGCCTCAGGTAATTACTCTGGAAACATAATGCCCCTTTTCCCTTATCATGCAATTATGGAAGGCGTTTTAGAGATTCAACATTTAAAAGTTCCTGATAATTGGCTATTGTTGTGGAAATTAAAACTCCCCCCAAGATTAACATTTTGTTTAGAGGGTTCTTAGAAGCTGTCTCCCCACCAAAGTTAACTTGCGCTCAAGAGGAGTAGATGTACCACCAGATTGTGTTTTCTGTTCAGCCACATATGAATCTGAATGGCACATTTTGGTGCAGGAAAGCAAAAAATTATTCTGCAGGTTTATGGCATCTTATTGAGCAGAAATTGGACCATGCAGATGGCATAAACGATCTTATCTTCACTTATCTAGAACAACTACAACCTGACCAAAATGATCTCTTTGTTACAACACTTTAGTGTATTTGAAATAGCCGCAACTATAAGGTTTGGAAAGGATTTAGAACAACCTGCGATTTAATCTTCCTTAACAATGTTATTAAGTGAAGCTCCTTGAGGTTTATAGAATTTGTGACCAGGTGGATAATCATACTTCTTATAGAACTCATCCACTGTATGATTAGTAATACCACAGTAGTAGGTACAAACTTTACCATTGCTGCTTTTGCCTCCTGTCCCCCTTACACCAAAGCCTCTATCTCTACCTCCTCTATTGGAGAAGAAGTTAGGTGGAAAACCATTTTTTATATAACTCTGATTAAATTTAAACAATCTTGTATCAAATTATTCATACGCTCTGTGATTGATTTGATTCCTAAAGACTAATTCCCTTTTAGAGATTTTTTTCAAAGTTTTTTCTAGACATACACCATAAGAAATCAAACTCTTAATAATATACGTAAAAGATCTAATTATTACCAACTTTATCAATATGAAGTGTTATTTTTCAAGTTTAATTTCTATGTATAGTGCAAAAGAATTATAATAAGCATAATCTTGAAGATAATCAATGCAATAATCAGCGTCTTAGACAAGTGTTGAGTTTATAATCTATATAATGTTTTATATCATTTTATTTTTCAATTACTTTAAAATTTTATACCGGCCAAAATTTTTGTTTGTGAATTCTTGGCTGGTATATATGCATATAAATATGTACAAAAATGTAAAAGAATAATTATAAATATTGTATAATTCTATTTTAGCCTCTTTATTTATTTGTTTTCAACACTAATGTGAAGGTTATATAGCAAATACGAGAAACCATCTTTGTCTTTGATGAAAATTCCAATTACACTGTCGTTAGAACCATGGATAAGATAATTATGGAAAACTATAAGGATTCTTAGCTGCTTCTACACATTCTAAAAGTGGTGTTAACTGCTTCTGCTCATCCTAAAAGGGGTGTGTGATAAACCAGCCCCATCTCCATTAATATAAAATAAATCAGAACAAACAGTGATGTGTTTCATGGGATCTGCCACTTCCTTACCACCAGCATGCATCACGAATTCCGTTGGGGAGAGGAAGCTGCCATGGCAGACACATACAATACAAACTTGGCCTCTCTTATACTTGTACAAAAGCCCTTCTGTTCTCTTCCCAGTTGTGCCACCTCCAGTTGTAATCACACTAGGCATTTGTCTCACAATGTCCATTGCATCACTTTCCTGATAGGAATTAACATGCTTAAGCTTTTTGGCTGGCCTCTCTATCATAGTATCAGAGGACCACGGTGTCATTTCCTGAATTGCTTCTGAGGAAACCATGGAATCATTTTCCTTCTTGGGTGGTGTCTGGAAGTTGGAACCAGCTCCTGCTTCAGCATAAGATAAGAAGACAAAAGAGTTTGTCAGCAACAGAGTAGTTATACATGAGCTAGTTATTATAATTATAATGTAGCTAAAACATACTCAAGCTTTTAATTTTTTTTTTTATTACCCCGTGTGTTATGTACAACTGCACATTCAACATGATTGGTTAGGCTTTCAATCTATTCGGTTTAGTTTACACTTTACACCTTAATCTAGCCTATAAGTAGTATTTTCCGTAACTCAAATCTAAACGAAAGATCCAATTATTAGGAAACGAGAAGAGCTCAACCCAAAAGACTAACCATTAAGTGAGGGTATCATATTAAGTATGGGAGTCCTAATAGACAACCATATAGAAGTATATCTCAGCATTACAACCTAATGGGTACGTTTGTTACTATATTTATGTATTTATGGTAATCAAGCCACCAGTTTGTTCGAGTTATAATGTCTAAAGGAAAAACCTTTGTAATGTTTTCTATAAATGGTTTTCTAAGCTTGAAACGGTCATGAGCATAAGGAATACTTGCTTTATTAGGAAGAAAATTTGGCAAAATATTCCCGTTTTGATGCAAAATTACCTGTGGAAGCTATAAAGAAGTCATTTAAAAAACCACCCTGATTCCCAAATTGTGAATGTTTTAAACTAAATGCAAACATCTTAGAGACAGATTAAAAAAGGAAAATAAATTAACCTTGTTCTGTAATCAAGCAGAATTTTTTCATTCTGTCCCCTCTCCAAATCATTCCTCACTCCCAGCTTAAAGTTAAATGCTTCCTCCACTCTCAATTCTCCCTTTTAGTCACCCAACTACCTCAATCACCAAAAATTATTATATGGTCGGGACTATCATTTGTTCATAATTCTGATCCACATGTCCAAAGTTCTGACCAATCTTCATGCGTGATGTATAACTAAAAATTTTCAATTTACAAGAAATATGTTTTTTGATCCGTGTCAAGTGGAGATTAGACGAAACTATGAATCTGTGTGTTCGATATATAAAATAGTTTCTCGTCAATCACCTCCGCTCTATCTGCCACATCGGCAATTATATTATTTTCCTTTGTCACTCCGTATGTGTTCCCCATAATTCCCATATTATCCTTCTCTTCCAGGTAGGATGCACTAGGTCCTCCATTCATATTCCTACTCTTATAAAACTGGTAATAGGATGTCTGTTGGATTGTAAATATAGAAGCAATCACAGTAGAAGCTAACAATTAGGAGAAATTATTAGATAATCCTGAATCATATAATTCATATCACTTTTCACATGATATGTATTTTTTTATGTAAATTGGAATTTTTGAATCCATGTCATGTAGATGGATACGTGATTATCTTGAATCACCTAATAATTTTTAGTCAATTTGATTGTACATGTGCAAATGTGAGGAAGTGTTAAATATTTGTCAGAGTTCTCTTATTTGCCTCCCTTCAGTAATTACACTCAGCAGCTTGAGGTTTTCCTATTTCCTACCACCCAAAAAAGGCCAGGCCATCTTATTGTAAACATTTATTTACATGACTTGATGTAATACTCTCATCAGTAAGGAAATATAACTTCCTCCCAATTTATTATTAGAAGTTTGAATTAGCCTACGGCACCCTTTTCTATTTAACTTGTAAAATACGGGACACCAAGTACATATGCTTGTTTGGTTTTATATATATATATATATATATATATATATATATATATATATATATATATAATACTCTGTTTCCTATTATATATATATATATATATATATATATATAATACTCTGTTTCCTATTGAATCCTAGCTAGTATAGCAACAGAATTGCCATGTCAAATTCATCTGAAAGGCACTTAACAACACATGGTCTAATACAATTTTTCAACACACATTTCAGTGTTAACTAAAATTTACCAAGACTCAGCAAAATAACATAACATGGAGAGTGTGTTAAAAAGTGTATATTCACAACAAGGTTAACAAAGAAAAGAAAAAGAAAGCTACCCTCATGCCATGCATCCCGACAAGGATTTGCAAATGTCTTGAGATTGTTGTCAATTGAGTGAGGTAGAGGCTGAGCACCACCGTCCGGAGACACCAGAAGAGCCTTCTCTGCCTCCGCAGCAGCGGCCAATCGCATCTTCTTCATTAATAATCTCTTTCCAGTCCTCACTCTTCTCATTGTTTGCCAGTCCCCGAACCTTACTATCACGATCTTTTCTTCTTCTGCATTTGTCCCCATAGTGTTCTCGGCTTCCTCCCCAACCATTGATGATGATGACCTTGTCAGCACCATCTTTTCTTCTTCAGCATTTTGACCACAGGGAGAAAGCTTGAGAGTAAGGTCTATCTGCTCAGAGTTAGTGTATGGTTTCTCAGAATAAAAACCCTGCTAAAGAAAAAAAGAGAAGCATAATCACTTTCTAGTATTAATGAATGAATCAATTTAATCAGCATTGTATTAATTTTTATTTTTTTTTATTGTCACCTCCTCCATTGAATTCCAAGAGAAAGGTGAAGTCATTGAACTGAAGAACTCCTTTGAAGAATGCTTGTATTCCCTTTGAAAGAAAAAGAACAAACAAGTTTCAGACATAAAATTTGGACGAATGAAAACCGTATCCACTTCCTCCACATAGGGAGGAGTTACGAGGATTTCTACTGTATATAACACAAAAAGAGAATTCGAATGAAATAAAATAGGAAAGTCAAAATCTAAACGCAAGCTCTAATTTAGGGACCCGATGCCACATCCGCTGATTCACAAGTGGGAAGGAAGAAAGTAAAAAACACGAGGTGTGGTCACAGGTTATAATTTTGAATTTAAAACTACCTCAAATCTCGTGTGTTTTTTTTATCAGTAGGAAACAATATAATGTCAAGGGAATTTATAATGACTTATCTCTCTTATTATGTTAAATTAATTGAACTCAATGTTTTTGAGACTTGTGTGTTTGTGTTTGGAACTAAGAAAATAAATAGTATTGGAGATAAATTTTATATTTTTTATGCGATGCATTTTTTTATATTTTACTTTAATTTTTTTTAATTTTTATCTTTTCTATTTTTATTGTCTAATCCAATCATATTCTTAAATAAAATTGAAAGAAAAAACATGATTAAAAAAATTTCACTAAAATGATTAACATGATATCTCGATTAGGAGTGTTCAAGATTAAACCAAATCGTTTATATATTATCAAATCAATCCAAACTAATTTAAAATCGCTTAAATAAAAAATCTAAAAAAGCGCATATCTTTAGTGATTTGATTTGATTTTGTATCTTATTATAAAAATAGAACAAATCACATATTATATTTATATTGATTTTTATTGTGATAATTAATAATAAATGTTAAATAATTTATTAATTTTCATTTGCTTTGTAATCAAGATGTATATTTTATTTTCATATGTTAAAAGAGATGTATTTATATTTAAAATATAGTGTTAAATATCAAGTGATACATAAATTATTATTATGTTATAAAAAAGAGTTGGTAATATTATTTTAATCATGTTTTTTCTTTCAATTTTAT
>PYAF01001709.1:828998-889257 GCA_007407185.1 Glycine tomentella | reverse complement strand
AACAAATATGAAAACATCATTGAGAGCTTATTTTATTGGACTATTGGGATAAATTTTTTTATAAACACTTCTAAGATGATAAAATAAAAAGAAAAAAATTAAATGAGTTTTTCTATAAGCTAAAATGATCTCTTCATTAGTTAATCATTAATTAATTTGTAGATGTTATTTCATCTTTGAGAGAAATTATATAAGAAAGCTTCTACAAATTAAATAATGATTAGCTAATTGAGAGCTTATTTTAGTTTATCAAGAAACTCATATATTTTTTTTCTTTTTTTTTAATCTTAAAAGTGCTTCTAAAAAAAACTTGTTATATCTCATTGTCATGCATAATCCTATCTAACATGTCAATGACATGACAAGTTAATGGACTATCAACATCATTGTTACGTCATCAATTAACATTATTACTTGACAACAAACATTACAACAAAACAAAAATAAATAAAATTGTTAGACCTAAAATCAAAACAAAAATCTGTAAAAGTCTAAAACCAGCGACCTCTATTTCATGGGAACAAAATGTTATTTAAGCTTTTACTAATTTAGAGGTTGAATCATTACTTAAGATTGTTGGCTTAATTGAAGAGAAGCAATTGCTTCCTGCACCTTTTTAAACTATCAAAGTAAATTACATTATGAATTAGTCTTTTTTGAAATATAATGTAATTTTATATTTTGGATTAAACGCCAAGTAACTATAAAAGTGCAGAAAGCTTGCCTTGAAGAGGAACCAATTTGGGCCATTATGCCGAATCATGCGTATTTGAGAATACATGGGCCTATCATACTTAATTGCGTCAAATGTGTGTTTGATTCAACGCCCATAAGGTTACATTAGTACAAAACTTACTAAAAAATCTGTAAAATAAATCATGCAAAATCAACTAATAGTTACTTTAGGAGTGACTTGCATTAACAACTCCACAACGTTGACATAAACACGCTGTCGCTGTAAGACTCTAAAAAGATTCAGATCATGAAGTGTAAGCTTAGCAAGCAGCAGCCAAGCTCACCCCTCAATATCTTCTAGCATGGGAGAACTTTAACACCCATCATCATGGTTGGCACTAGGAGAACCACTACCAAGAAAAAGAAGTTAAACAGTCTTAATAACCATTGATAGAAGAACTATATTCAAACTATTTTGTATGCATTGTATGTACATACATCCCACATCCACTTAAACGTGTTTCACATTCCATATGCATACTTAATGGACCGAGTCAACCATCTGTTTTGTACATTTAAAAATTGTATATGACCTTGTATATTGCCATTTTTAGTAACCGACTTAGATATTTGCTCCTGAGTAAATAGTTCACCAATTAAGTGATAAAATAAATTGTAATTTTTATATAATTTAAATTTTTTTCCCTACTTTTATTATAATCATTTTATGTAAAATTGAACGTACGTACATAATTAAGGATGATATTGAATAAAAATATACACAAATAATAAGATATATATTATTGTTTTTTTAATGTGAAAATCAAAAACAATGTTAAAAGATTTACAATAATTTACACAGTTTTACTCAACCAACGGAGCTAAACCCTCTTAACATATACATTATTGTTTTATACTACTACAGAATACTGCTGTATTCTTTAAACCTTTATCATTGACTGGATTTAATTTAAAATAATAAAATTATGAATAAAAGCTATAAAAAATAACCTTCCTAGAATTTCAACTAACAACAAAGAGTTATATACATTACTTACAAATTTTTAACCTTCATTTATCGGTGCACAGCAGGGGATCATGCTAAGATAACAGCTTTGATTTGCAGCAGCAACAAATAATGATAATTAAAACTTCCTAGAAGATATTAGATTTTCTTTTTTGTACAGATGAAATTTACTTGGGTTAAAAATATTGTTAATGTTGATGTTGCACAGATGAGATTTGACCTAACACTTCCAAGAACATGGAAAATAGTAACTGTATTTCATATCCAACACATCTTAGCCAGAGTATGTGAGAATGTACCATTAAATTAAACATAACCCAATCGGAAAAGCATTGCCATTGTTCACCTAAAGCTTCAAACCAAAAAAACTCACTTCATGTTCAAATTACTGATAAAAAGAAGGGGAAAAAAGCCTTTACATTGCATTACTGTTAAAGTAGATAATAGTAACTCATGACAGACAACTAGTTCTTCTACTTTCAGATTGCCATAAGGTCACCATAGTTTCGCATAAGTAATATTGATCCTGCAAACAATCCAGCAGCACGCAGCAATTTCTGCATGTGAAAAAACAGCAGAGAATCAACATACATTCTAAACTAAGTCAAGTTCCAAGATATAAACATGAATTAACAGGAACAAATACTTTTAGAATTAAGTAAAACCTAAACAACAGTGAATAGCCAGAGTCCATTGCACAAGTCTTATTCATGTTCCTACCACCAACACTTAGTAGCAGCATTTCATCTAACCTAAGCTCATGAGCAACCTTATTAACCAAAAGGTTCAACTGTTTGTTGTTCTATGTGAGAGGTTACAGAAGCTATTCACTACTCCTAGTCCTGGATAATCAATTTCTAGGTTTCATTGGTTCAATTGCATGTACTATAATTTCTACAATAATAAAAAAATCAGGCATCCTGCCTTGAGAGTTTCCTGGCAAAACTGATAACCAAAAATGTTTCACATAAGAGAATGCTTGAATTCCTATGAAACTAACAGCGATGCTATAGTCAATAAGACACATAGAATAAGAGGATCAACATTTTCAAACCTTGAAAGCAACATAACAGATAAGAGTAACAGCTAGCCAGAGGAAGAAATATCCAAAAGTCACAAAATCATTAACACAACAACTTACAAAATTCAGACATGGGCATGTGCAAATGCAATCAACAGTTGCCTCAAACCCCACAAGAATCTATGAACTCAAAAGGGATCTTCGAGTCCAATCAAGAACTGAAACTCCTTCATATAAGCATTCACACCAGCTGACAATGGCATCGGATTCAACACCACGACAAAGTATAAAATCATGGGTCGGTCACGGTCCTCACGGGTCTATCATGTTGCAACGATGAATAAAATGGGAGGGAAATGACAACCCATCCACATCCACACACACACACACACACACACAAATCAACTTTTTTTTTTCCTTCGCACATTAAAAGAAAAAACACACACACACACAATGACACAAATCAACTTTTTTTTTCCTTCGCACATTAAAAGAAAACACACAGAATAGCTCTCAAGTTTAGAAAGGATATCATGATTTTCATACATAGAACTGTAAAATTTCAAAACAGTAAATACATCGGAGCTATTGCTTTATCTCACTCTCGCTGTTACACAGAAAAAACAAGGCACCAACCTTAAATTGATTTGATTATATAACAATCAAACTAAGCTATATTGAATAAATCACATATTAACATAAGCCAGAATCAAAGGGAATAGGAATGAACGGAACGGAACGGGAGCGAATCGAATAGAAGAATAGGAAAGAGGGGAAAAGAGAGAGGGGTTACCGCATTGAAGGCCCATTTCTCATCATCGTAGATTTGAGAATTAACGAAATCTTTGAGGTACTGAATCGAAATTACAGAGTCGGCCATTGGTGTGAGAGGAAAGGCGAAAGCACTGCAACAAGATTTTGGTTTTAGGGTTCTGGGTTTTGCGTTTTCACGACTTTTGTTTTATAACTTTTATTTTTGTTGACTCGTGCAACGGCGTGCCAAAACGCGCACCACTTTTTTTCTTTCTTTCTTGGGCAAATATAATATATTTGATTTATTGTTTCAAATTAGCCGATGAAAATTAACTAATTAATAACGAAAAAGGGCTTAGGATCCTATGGTGTTTTTTTTAAAAAAATTCAACCGCATGCAGCACTAAAGTAAGTTAATATATAAAGTAAGGAAAAAAATCTTTGAAGTTCGTTTAAAATTATAAAGTATTTTACTTCAAATTGATTGTCATTGTTTGCTTTGGAAGGAAGGACCTTAGGATTTGATATGCAGGCAGGACGTGTGGTTAGTGTATAAAAGATTGATTGTGTTCTAACTATAAAGAAAATAAACGTGATTCCAAACAGTCTATAATCCCTCGTGAAAAAAAAATGGTTGAAATGAAATTAGGATTGTTATCAATTATGTGTACTCAGAACTTAAGGATAAATATTTATTTTTATATAATTAAAATTTATAATAAATATATAAATTATATTTTAGATTTATGATAAAAAAAATTATATTATGATATAAGGTTATTTTTAACTATTAACAATTTTTTAAGAGATAACAAAATTTAATTTAGAAACAAAGATTAAAAGAATAGTTTGATAGAGATAAAATATTAAGAAAAATCTCAAACTATTATCGTTGAAAAGCAATACATATTTTAAAATATTTTCATTGAACAATCATTAATTAATCTAAAACAATCACATACCAATTAATTCACACAATCAGTGATATACAAGTTTACTTATAAATTAGTAATATTTAGTCTCTTAATTTTAATTTTATAAGATATATAATATGATCATGTATGCCAATTAAAAAATGATATGTTGTATAAAAATATTTATACTTATTCAATACCAATTCAATCACAATTCAATGAAGTCATGAACGTCTTTACCAGTGTAAGAATTGATTAAATATTTAAATATTATTATAAATATTAAAATTACCAACATAAGTATTTAGGAAATTAGGATATTAAAATAAACTTGGAATCATTAAAAATCAAAGTAATTTTAATGTTTAATTACTCATTTGGTCTCTATATTGGTATAAATTTTATCTTTTAGTTCTTATACATAAAATCTTCTCTTATAGTCTTTATACATACTATTTTAATCCATTTTAGTTTTAGTCCTATAAGTTAAATGATAGATATTAAATGGGATTAAAAAATGGTATATATAAGGAGTAAAAGGATTATAAATGGTATCTGTAAACACTAAACTAGATTAAGTACAGAGACTAAAAAGTAAAGCTTGTTTCAGTAAAAAAAAGAAAAAGAAAAGTAAAGCTGTGCAATTATAGGAACTCATTTTAATAATACTCAGTTCCTCCCTATGTACCATATAATAATTCTTGTTATGTGAGGATTCTAGCGTTTGCTTATTTGCTGCTATTTGGAGTTCGTCATAACTAGGACAAATTTTGGTAGGTCAAGTGTAAATCAATTCAACCTCCTTCCTTTTTATATATATAAAAAAAAATTGTATATATAAACTTTAATTTAAAGCAGAAATCTGTTTTCCTATAGTACTTAATGACATAATTATGTTTTATTCCCCACAGCCAGCAATCAAGAGACTAAATCTTTTGCATGTTCGTTAATTTTTTCTATATGAAATCATCTCTTGAACATTTATTGAATATTGCAACCCCTTTTTACAGAAAGAATAATTTGACTCTGAGAAGTGAGAAGGAGTAAAGTAGTGTATTTCTTGATCTGAATCAGAACACCTAAAAAATTTAAACTATTTTAAATAAAGCTAAATACACCCTTGCTCTCTCCTGTTGAAAAAGCTAAACTATCATGAAAAAATGTCAACTAGTAGTCTAATACCAATAAAGACAACATGCACAAAGTCCTCTTACACTCACCCTACGCTCATCGGTAAAAATCGTAGACAGTTTTCATTAAGTTTATGAAAAAAGGAAACAGAATTCTCATAGTACCAATTTACATATAAACCTTCCACAACAGAGATTCGTGTAACAACTTTATCGCAGGAACACATCTAGCTCAATTACTTAGCAAAATGGAAGAAGGAAGAGAAATGCATTGGTAATGAAAAAAAATCTATATGAACTATCCAAAACACTTCTACAAGCACTAATGAACCCACTAATCTTCCATTGAATGATTGCACTGATGACAATCAGGAACCTGAACTTGTGGCTAAACAAAGGGAAAAGAAAAACGTGTTTGGCTTCCTTTTCCTATAAAAAATAATCAACCCACGAGCTTCTTGTGTATTGTTTTGTTTGTCTTTTTCTTATTTAAATTAGCCAATATGATCATGCTGCTGAAGCTGATGGTGTAGAATTACGGTTCCCCACACCTTGACGTCCACCACCACGCCCACCTCCATTTTGATTTGGCCGTTGAGAACTCCTAGGTTGCCCTGAGAATTCTCCTTGGTTTCTGAATTCATTTCTGCCATAACCCCGTCCACCGCCAAATTTCCCACGCGCTCTGAAACTGTCGCTTCGGAAACCACCTCTTCCTGAGTATCTCCCTCTCCCACTACCGCTGACTAGAATAAGAAAAAGAGCATAATCAACATCTACTTGATAACCTTGGTTTATTCCCCATTAAATATGGATCATGTTTAACTTAACGTAAAAGTAAAAATGAAAATATATCAGTATACCTCGTGTAGTAGTTCTCTTTTCCTCAACAACAGCTTGTCGCTCACCAACAGTGATAGGTGAAGCCTGAAATTAGTTTTATCAAGATACTAGATCAGCATCCGTGCCAGGAAAAAGACCAAAACCAGAAAAAAAAAAAAAATGCAAATATCCCTACTACTATTGTAATGAGAAGACTAAAAAGTACGAAATGATACTAAGCTGTGGGCACTGGTGTGAAAAGTGAGAATGGAAAATAGAAATCATGTGATTGCAGGTGAGATTATTGCCTAACTGACACGGATACCAATGAAGCAAGAAGCCAAACAATGAACAGATGCCATGTGTCAGCAAGATGGACAGATTTAATATAAATATAGATAAGTAAAAGTATCATGAAGATGCTTCAAAATAAGTGAAACACCCGATAAATGTTCCTATCTGCAGGGTACAAATAAGAATTCAACACCCACAAATTCTCTAGTTATTTATATTATTTAACAAAAGTGAATATTGCAAGTAATATCTTTGCCAAACTGCAAGTGATGGCAAAACAAATATCCTTTAAAAAGACAAGCAAAAAATCTATTGTTGGACAAGTAATCTAACAGCAAAAGTACAAATCCACAACAGCTCAAATCCTACTTGGTCCCATCTATATAAGTAGTCTACATACAGTTAAACGGCAGCACAGTACAAAGCTACTTCCTCAAAACCTCAACAGAGTCCATATCAGGGGTGCATGCTGCCTTATTGTATTTCTATTTTCTACATTGGAAAAGCCAATGGAATCCATGGCTTCATATCACAGTTAGACAAGGTTAAAGTCATTTGGACCTATCACCAAAATTAATAGGGCCCAGAACAATAATAGTGAACTTATATGTTATGTACTGCAATGACAGCATTGTAGATAATTTTCAAATTATATGACAAATTATCTGCATCTTTTTACCAAAAAAAATGAGAGAGAAAATGTATCACAAGGAGAGGACACACAACAGAGAGAAGATAAGTTTAGGATCGAATGTCTTAGAAAGAGAGTTGAAGTGGAGAGGACACACAATCATGTGAGAAGAACACTATTAATAGAGGCTTTAGTTAGAAAAGTGGATTAAATGGAACAAAATCCAATTAAAAGTGCAGAGGAAAACCTATAGAAAATTTGACTTGTAGAGCCCAATGATGTCCATTGATCCATATAGGCAACCCCATCTAGTAATACAGGGCTTAGTAGTTTTTCTTGTTTTTTGTTTAAAAAGTTTCTATTCAATAAAATGGAAGCATATTTTTCTTCAGAGACAAACATATTCTATTTCCCAACAACATACTAAGGCAATAGCGTATCCATTTTCCAATCAAACTAAATGTTTCCTAACTCCAAACTGAATTTTGTGAATGAGTACCATTACTGACTAGTCATCCTACTTTTCATCCCCTTCAGCATGTTATGCTTATTTTAACTGCAATGGCATTTTTAGTCATGACTTTCACCACTGTCCCACCATGACAATAAACTTCTTCAACTACAACTCATCATTATCTATCATTATGATGCCATAACCATCTTAATCAACTTGTCAACATCTGACTCTTCAACCACTCAACCCAAACATCGGCTCAATGACTTATTTGCTGAGTACTGGTGTCACCATCAGTGCCACATCACAACCAATTATCGCATTCTAAAAAGCAAGCCGTTTTGTGCTGCTACTACAACTTTATTGCAACACTGTTTCCCAATCATTTTCCAGATTACCATTATAACAAGCACCCAGCCAGCTTGAGATAACTGGAAACAAATGGGAAGGAAATATTTTTTTAAAATTAAAGTTTTATAAGAAAAAGACAGTAGTGGAGGATATCAATTAAGGATAACTTATGGTCCTGAAAGAAACAGGATTACTCAAAAACCAAACAAAGTGAGAAACAAAAAGACACTGCAGGCTAAAACAAGCCTTAACTTTCTAAGTTTGAGTCAAGTACTTGTACCTGCAACCAAAACCAAACTTGAGTTGTCATGGATAACATATCAAACTATGATGTTTGAGAAGACAAAATATGACAGTTTGTCAAAGAAACATCAGTGGCATGAACAATAAACAGTGTGATTGGGCATCTTAATCTAAACATAGATATCTTCTCAAATGCTTTGCAATCATAAGATCCATTTATGTCTTTCACAAAACTATTACAACACAAACATCCTCAATAAACATCTAACAAGATCACCTATATACTAAACACAGAAAATAATCCCATTTGCAAAATGCATTCATATATTGCTTTAATCAGATTTCTAGAAAGACCTTCCAGTTTAGAAGCAGGCACAATTTTTTATGAGCTTTTGCTCATTAAAAAAAAAGATGCAGAACATACTCTATTCCTGAACATTCCAGCCCCAGAACTGCTCCAATCAGAAGCTGAACCTTGGGAATTACAGGCAACATTGCTACAAGCTAATGCTAATCTGTACCACTACCAATAAACTAAAAGTATTCTAAAAGATATAAAAACTTTTAATCTTATGGGCATCCACAAACAGACACTTCCTCCATGACCAAATAAACAAACAACAGCGCAGAACTACAAAATCAAAAGTTCATAATTACTCTGTACCTCAAGTGCACTGTGCATGGAACTCAATTCTTCAAATTCAACAAAGCCAAAACAGAATCCGTGCTGCAAGAAGCCAAAAATATAATATAGCTCATAAGCTTGCCTCAGAAAATGCTTAGATAATTTGAAAATGCAGACAGTAATATCCACGGACCTTGCTACTTCTAACTTGGATACCACCATGCTTAATAGGACCGAATTTCTTAAAGACTTCTTCAAGTTGTTCAACTGTTGCGTTAAATGGCAAGTTCCGTATGTATATGGAGTGACCTTCAGCTGTTAAAGTACAGAACAAATCAATTGATTTTCAAACTAGAATTTAATGCACCAGTATATTATAAATCCTATCAATCATTTTTCCTCCTTTTCTTTAATGTATTTGTTTTGATCTCTTCTGCCCACAAGTCATTTTTAGATGAAACAAGCCAAGGAGAAAAATGTGTCTAGATCACAGTTGACTGGTCTGAAAAAGAAAATGGCTGTCAATCATGTCAATGAGCACTAATGTATACCTTCTTCATGAACATCACTGCTCCCAGGTGCATTATCACTACTAGGAGCTAATGCCTCCGGTGCAGGAGTTGATTTGGCAGTAGTAGGCAATTGTTCACTGGATTTAGCAGATGCTATTCTTGCAGCTCGGCTGGGAACATAGACATGACCAGATGCTACATGGCTTTTCATTACCTTCACGAAAATGAAAATCATTAACTTAATGAATGTAAAGGAGCAGAAGAGTAGCACAAGGCATGAATATATATAAACTCACAATGGCTGCATATGATCTCCTTGGTGCATCATCCTGGACAGCAGAAGTTGAATCATCAACAGTAACAATATCATTCTGACTTAAATCAGTAGGGGGTTCAGCAACCTCTTCATCAATAACTGATCCTTCTTCCTCATCCTGAGGATGATAAACTTCAGCACCATTATTAAGGTTCTCACCCTCTGCCAAAGTTGCAGTGTCTTCCACAAGATGTTTGAGAGCATGCAAATCCTCTAGAAACATGGAAGAAGCAATTATGAATTGAGGTTTAAGTAAAACAAATAACTGTTGAATATATATATATATATATATGGAGAAAAATCATGCTAACCTGATTCTGGCTCATGCACTGCCTCAGCATTTTCATTGATGACACTTACTGCAGAAGAATTTAACTGAGGTGTGTCATTCTCCTCAATGTACCTAAAGACGTCATTTAAGACATAATATCCTTTTTCTTGTGGAGCCAGAAAGAATGTCTGTGAGAACTTCCTTATCACATTATCCTTCCCAGTTAAGCATCCAGTTACTAAAACTATCACACCTCCCTTATGTGACTCCTGAGCATCTGCAGTTTTTATTTCTGCTGTATAATCTTCATATTTCAGGGAAATAATCTTTTCATGGATTTCCTGATCCAACAGTCAGGTAAGAAAATTCTTCAGAAACCAAACCATTAATAGGAAGCTTCCTAGGGAGTACAAATGTTATACAAACACAAACTAGACATATTGTGTGAAAAATGTATTTAGCAAGGGAGTAAGCATGTTATCGCATCACAATAGTATTTAGCTATGTATGCCGAAAAGAATTAATTTTTCCTTAGGTGGATTAGGGGTGTATGAAGAAAAGTGGTATGGTACACGCCCCAATTAATAGAGTAGATTAGATGGATGGTAGTCCTATCACTAGAGGTAGAGGGAGACCAGGAGAAATTATATCAAAGCAATTAAGGATTTAGTGGTTAATGGTTTGCCTAAGACATGGTTCACAATACAACTTTACGACATTGTTTGATCCAAGTAGCCAACTTCACCTGGTAGAAAAAGACTTGGTTGTTGTAGATTGTTGTTGTTGGAGAGGGAAAAACACTCTCAGCAATTGTTAAGCTAAATATGTTAAGAGACCAATAAGTTTAGCCAAATGACAGAACTCTTCATATAATCGATAAATGGATGTTTAGTTATTGCTCTTTCAATATGATTGAAACAGGTAACAAGACTCAACACAAGAAGGGCTGGTATGGTAGTTATCATCTAGCATAGACAAATTGTAAAGAATCCATACTGCCAAGCTAGATAATGACTAAATTGCATTTTGAGGAAGAACTATGAAGTATGATAAACCTAGCCTATAAATATCATGATACTAGGACAAAAAGTAAATTGATTAATATAAGGACAGACAGTCATCAGTTCAATAATCTTAAATCCAAAGCTACAAATCCATTACAGTTGAACCACAATTCCAGTCATTTGGTGGTTTACATTTGATAGATGCAATTTTTTTATTTCAGTCATTATGTAGTTAGATAGGGACCTGATTTATAATTTATAAATAATGCCAAGACAAAATGCATAATATGTGATATGTTGAAAATAACTATTTTCAAAATGGCTACGATATCTACTTCCAAAAGAGTTAATAGCAATTTCATTGCATTCTGTCTCTTCATATCTTTCACAATTTCTAAAATATTTTATTTGGATAACTATTCTAGATGCCATTGGATGTAAACGACGTATGCTATTATAATCAAAGTGAACTACACATGCATAACCTGGTAGATTATAGACTTACTTGTACAGTTGTCACAGTTGTCATCACACCATTGCTGTCTGATCTGGTTAAGAAACTTGAATCCTGATAAAATCTGTGCACCAATTCTGGGGATTGGTGCAGAATGTGATAATATTGCTCCACAAAGGCATTGCCGACAACTTGAGCACTGGGAATGGTGAGAGGGATTGTTTCCGGCATTGCCATCTGCAATTTTAAATTTACATTAATGTAAAGCCGAAAAAATCATTAATGATGGATAAATCATGGTTGTGGAAAGCATGAGAATTATTTCAGCTTGCCACCCTGCTATGCACCACTCCCATCTCAAATTAACAAAAGAATTTGCATAACATATATGTCATAAAAAGGGACAAAACAAAATCCTTTAAAAAAAATAGTGTAAAAAAAAACTCTCTTAAAAAGCTGCAAAAAAATCTCAAAATAAACTAATCCAAAAAGACACTCGATGTGCAGAAATCATAATTTAGTGTGAAAGCAATTGCAAAGAGTCAGATCAGAACCTACAAATAGAGTGGAAAAACACAAATGTAGGGTGAAGAGATGAAACTTCACATTTACTTAAGTATCAAGTGTGAGGACTATAGTGTAAATTTATAACAGTATATAAGTGCTTACGTAATATAACACCCTAATCAAGCCACTAGAGAACAGTAAAGTCATGATCCTAATCCAGAAACATGGAACATTGGATCAGTAAAGCATGTATACACAATTTAGAAGTGGAAAAACCCACAAATCACGAGATTGTAAAGTCCTAGTAAAAACCCTAAACAAAATCAAAGTCTACATCAGAACCATGCGAAACTGAGAATTTAAAAAAGTGGGAAAAGGCTGGAACAACAAAATAGCGTACATCCTTGGAGGGAGAGGAATTGGACCTAAACGACGCAGTATTGACAGATCAGGTAGCAAGCAAGCTGCTACTGCTAGTGCAAAACAAAAGCATAACTGAAAAACTAGAGTATCCGACAATTACTGCGAGGAAGGAAGGAAGGAGTTGATGAGAACACGCACGTGCGTACCTGATTGGTGGAAGACATACGATTTACGAAGAGAGAGAGAGAGAGAGAGAGATCGAACAGGACAGAGTCCTTGAAGGGCGTGGGAAGTGAGAGAGAGAGAGAGAGAGAGAGAGAGAGAGATTCTGAAGCTTAGTTTGTGTGTGTTGTGTTGTGTTGTGTTCGGATTCGGAGATCACAATAGACGATGACTCCCGCTGTCCTTTGTCCTTTTTTTCTAACATGCCTTTCCCACGTTTTATTATCTTCTGTAACAATATTTTATTATCTCATATTTGGTGTATAAATACTTCCTCTCAATACAATCAATCTCTTTTATAGTTTTATTAGATAAAATTTAATATAAACTACAAAATCATAAATATACCCCAAAAAAAATCTAAATATAACTAAAAAACTTCAAAATCATAAATAAGGTTCGTTAAATAAGGATTGTGATTCAGGTAATTTTATAATCTTTAACAAACTTTAATTGATAATAAATAGTGTATTAGTAAAAGTGTGTCAGGAAATGTTATTGACATTTTTAATTTGTTATATGAATAATATTATATCTTCTTATTAATCCACTTATAAATCCTCTTCTTATTTTATAAATAAAGTTTTAAATAAAAAATAATACATGCAATATCTTGATAATATAAAAGACATTTAATATTTATCGTACAGGCTAAGAGGATTAATAGGAAAATAGTGTAAGATTTTGAATTATTTTTTTATACTATTTTATCAGCTCCTCAAAACACTCAATATATTCTGCGGATTAAAAATTTTTAGATCCATGCATCATGTTAAACTCACGTAAAAATAATGAAATTACAGTAATTTTTTTATTCAAGATAAAAACTATTAAAAATCAAACTTTAACATTTTACCCAAATAATAAAAATACAAATATAAAATATGATAGTGTCTATTTTTTTTACTAGTTAATAATAATAACAATGGTAATAATCTAATTGAGCTTCTAAAGTTAAACTATTTATTTAAAATAGTTATTTTTAAAAAATAAGATAAATCAAACACATATTGCATAATTCCAGAGGACCTTTCTCTATGCATTTAAATTAAATTCATATTTTTTATTCATGTGACGAGCAAATGTGAAGTCGAAAATTTGATTTCTTGTCACTCTCGTTGCATTTTCTATGAGTGGTTGACGCGTATTAAGTAATAACTTTCAATTTTATATGATAGGTAGCCCGGCATTTTCTCTGGGAGTGGTATTATTAATAATTAATAATATAATGAAAGCACTGTTTTGAATTTTGCCATAGAGTTATATGCCTTGACCATCGACTTGTCGTAATCTCGAAGCATAATTATACTAAATACAACGCGCATAAACTACTTTCCAAAATGGGTCTTGACTTACGTGCCAGCTAAGGCTTGTTTAGATTGAAATTATAACTAAGGTAGTGATGTAGTGCGTGCGTATTTATAGCACAAATGATGCAGGGATGCTTACAACTTACATTTTCATGTTTATTAGAGTATCTTCAAACCCGGTTGATGTTATTTATTTTTAGATATTGTTACCTTTTTTTTACCATTAGAGATAATCATGTGTTATATTAAATTGTTTCAAATTAAGTTTTGATTGAAATTATTTATGAGTAAAAAAATATATCATTGTCATTTAAAAATTATTTAAGAAGATAATTTAAGAATTACTTAAAATTTTATCATTAGAATAAAATATATATATATATATATATATATAAAAGTTGATTAATTATGATGTGATATTGTCAGTAAGATAAAAAATTCAAAATAAATTATTTAACTTTCATCCTTCCAAAATACTTTCATACTCCCAGGAATAAATGAAGCATGCTAATCAATAATCTTACGTGAAATGCTCCTTAATTTAATTTGGATAAAAGTGACTTTTAGTATCACTTTATAATTAAAATTATACTTTTGTCTCATTAATTAATTTCAACTTTAAATATTGACTTTTATTATGCGGATTATTAAAACAAAAATTTAATATTCATAAAAAATAATATGAAAACACCTTTTTTTGTCTTTAATACGAAAACACTTAAGAAACTACAGTTAACATTATTCATTTTCATTTTTATCTAGTATAATTTATTATTAAATTTTTTAACACTTCTCTTTATCCAAACAAAGTGTTAATTTCCAAACCTTAAAATTGTTAATTGGAGAGTATAAGAGGTGAAACATATTAATTATCACTAAGGATGCCACAACATTAAGAAAGGGTCAATGTGATACCCCAATTTCATCATTATTTATATTCTTGCTTTTCCACTGTTGTTGTCGCAAAGCAGAGAATAAAAGACCTTTGTGTTTAAGATGTAGTAATGCTCGTATGTAGATTGTGGATTGCATGGGAAAAAGTAAAATAAATAAATAAATAAATAAAATTAAAGAAAAGAGTATCGTACACAATATTAAAAGCATAAATTAAACAAATATCAATTTTAAAATTACTTAAAATTGAATCAAAGTATCATTATAGTTCTAATGGTTGATCGTGTATTTCATTATAATTCGATGATTCAAAGTATCATTTCCTATTTGATATCTTTGAATTCCATATTTGAAGTTGTAATTGAATCAATTTAATACATTTCTTATGTAACCATGAGTGTTATATTGGATTTGAATCAAATTTTGGATCAATCTATATTGATTGGCTGCCTCCATTATGTTGTTGCTAATAAATATAGCTATTTTAGGTTTTGGATCTTCCAAATTATTCTTACAAGAGGTTTGAACCCGTTTTTTTATGATCCTTTAGCGGCTTGATTAAACCAAAACTCCACAACTTCTAAGCCTCCCTATCGAATGGCCTGTTCTCCATGATATCATTAAACCGGAACCGTATTCAGTCGACACAACTTAGAGGCTTGATTGTGTTTTGCATGGATCAATACTACAATTGTTTAGTGATGTGTGGTTATCTTTCCTTGAGCGGGCATGAATGAACTTGAGGTTACTTGTTCCTGGCATCTCTTTCTGCTCCCTAACTTTATTCACTTCACGATAAACGCATGGTCATTAGCTTTAATTAAAAATAAATAAACAACTATAACACAACACTAAGGTTCGGATATTAGTCCTAGAAGACACTTAGGACATGCTTACACTATACAACCAACATTGATTAATAATATGCATACAAACAATAACACAACATTTTCCAATATTATGTTAGTTATATCAATTTAACTTATGACCCATAGATTCAATCATTGACTTATTAACCTAAGATCTTGACTAATCCAATTTTAATAACACTAATTCATTCAATAAGTTCTTTCCACTTTCTTTGTCTTTTCTTAACATTAACAACAATGTTTAGATAAAATTTGGGAAAAATGGATTCTCATTTTTATCTCTTTCCTATTTTTATTTATTTATTTCATTTTATATATTTTGTTATTTATATGTATATTTTCTTTATTTTTCTTTGCGATATGAAGTGTATGGTGGAAAAGAAATTTTTGGTTTTTTAGGAGATATAAGCTAGAAAACTTATTTTTCATATTTGATATTAGTTTTTAAAAAATAACATTTGTGAAAAAAGATGTTTTTCAAAAATGTTTTCTATGAGTTTCTTCAAAAACTTTCTCACATAACACATGGAAATCTTAATTTCCATGATTAATTTTTCTTTAATTACAACAAAAATATCATCTTATTTTTATTTAATTATTTAATATGATAAATTAGTGGACATTCTTTTAATTTCTTATAAATTTATCTTAAAATTTTAATCATCAACCAAACAAATTTTATTTATTATATAAAATATAATTTCCAAAATTCATGATTTTCAAGAATGAAATAACTTTTTTTTCTACCAAATTTCCCGTAAGTTTATTTCACAAATTGTATTATTTCATTTTCATTTAACTTTATTTTAGCTAAACTCATAATTAGTAAATGGTACCTTGATTTGACAGGATCTCCGATCCGAATTCGATTCAGTTTGGGATTGAAAGGAAAGGAAGGGAAACCAAGAGTAGCGGTTTGATCTATCTGGTGATTGAGAAAGAAACAAACCCAGTTGGTATGGCGAAATCGGCGTCAAATTCTCTGATGCAGACCCTGAAGCGGTTCATAAAGAAGCCATGGGAGATCACGGGCCCGTGCGCGGACCCCGAGTACAAATCCGCATTACCCTTGGCCGTGGAGTACCGCCTCAGCTGTCCCGCCACCGTCAAGGAGAAGCCCATCATCCCCAACTCCCTCCCGGAGACAGTCTACGACATCAAGTACTTCACCCGCGACCAGCGCCGCAACCGCCCTCCCATCCGACGCACCGTTTTGAAGAAGCCCGATATCGAAAAGCTCATGAAGGAGCAGACCTTCGCCGTCTCCGACTTCCCTCCCGTTTATCTCAACTCCACCGTCGAGGAGGACATTAACGCTCGCGGCGGCGGATACCAGTGACTGACAGGTCAACTTTCTTCCCCCCCTCCCCATTTCTGTTTATTAGGGTTTTTGTGTTTGCAGATTAACATTTGGAAGCTATTAGGTTAATCAACTTTGAAGAAGCTTTATGGTTTAATAATCAGACCAGAGAATTATATAGCCTTCACGATCTCTCAGAGGCACCATTCCATGACCTAGTGTTCGGGTTATGGAGTTGTTCAACTTAATTCCAACTTTTTTCTTCTTCTTAGATTTCAATATATTTTGTGACATGGATTAACAATATGATTTTGCTAATGCTAGTCCTTTACGCTTTAAGTATCATGCTTTGTTAGCAACAAACTCCGTTTAGGAAAGTACATGTAGAAGATAAATGAAATTCAAGAAGAAAGCTCTGTTACATGAGCATGATCTCTGCGAGTGTATTGCTCCCCAAACAGGGCTAGAGCAACAACAAAATCAAATTTTGGGAAGATTGGAAGAGTTAGTTCAAGAAATATCATAGGAAAATAATATTTTTTTAGGAGGGGATTTGAATGGTCCTTTGTGCAGCCTGACATGATGGAAGAGTTGCCGCATTTTGTTTTTCTCGAGTGGTGATAGCAGCCTGAATGATGGCTCTCACAGGTCATAGCCACTATGTTTAACATTCCATTGAATTCTGTTTTGCGTTCCTTTTGTTCAACTACCGCTCAGATTTAGAGATGGTTTATGAAATTTCATAATTTTCTCCCATCAGAATGAAAATAGGGTTTGAAGCACCCTTCATTCTTCGAAGAATGATGCAATAGGTTTCACTGTTTGCATCTTCCATCATTGGCTGCTGATGCGTCTTCTGGTGAAAGCCTTGCTTCTTCAGCAGCTCAATGTTATCTGGCAGCTCTTTAACCTCTGTTGAGTCTGTGCCTCCTTCCTGACTCGGTTCAGTTCATACTGGCACTATGCCCATTTCTTGCAGCAACTTCTTCTATTCGACAATTCCGTCCTTTTTTCTTCTTCTTCTTCTTCTTCTTCTGACAAGCTTTGTTCATTCTCTTTGGTGCAGTCCCTCATCTCAGTCACATCCAGCCCAGGTGCCCATCAGAGCACCTGATCCTCTGCATTAGTCTCTTCTTGTGGTTGACTTGTTAAATATGCCTTATATTGGTGGTGATTGTGTATAGCTTATTACTTTTGATTATTAATAATGATGTCTTTATTTTTTTTTCTTCCATCATTTCATTTGTGGTATAAATTACCTTTTCCCCATTATCTTCAGTGTAGTGGTCATCCTACTAGCTGCTTTCCACTATAGTGTTTTTGGGTTGGTAGCTCTGCTCTGCTATCCAGATTAATAATCCGGTCTTAACGAACACAAAAGAAAGAAAGAGAGAAAGAAAACTATAGTGCACTACTTGTGGTATGCACCTGCTATCATATTACAAAGAAAACTATCCCATTGAGGTACTAGTTGCGTTTCTGCACTAGTGTAATGCCATTCTTATTGGTATTATATATTCTTTTAGTATAGAAAAAAGAAAAAGAAATAGAAATCATTCTTACGGTGCTTGGATTCTGCTACTTGATCTTATAACTATAGTGCACTAATAGTAGTATACACGTGCTATCTTAACACTGTTTGAAACTATCATTGACTGCTTGTCTTTGCTTGTGACTAGGTTTGTGATATTGTGGGATGACATTATTGGCCCCGTCAACTTTCTGTTTTTTGTCAATGGAAAGGTCTGAATAGTCTTTTATCACAGACCTGTAATGACCGTCCAAATTTAAAGAGGTGTGTAAACATTTTATATCAATAAAGTGTAGCTGGGTGGAGTTAAGTTTAACTATTTGTTTACTTATTTTTGAATGTGGGATGAAAAAGTAAATTGATTCAATGACTTGATAATGGTTATATTGAATAATTTCCCCAAAATTTTCCCTGCTTATTTTGATTAGGAGTGAAGCTTTTGAATATCATTTCAAAAATTTCTTCAGGGCAACTAGACGGAGCATGCAGCTTACACATCTTGGAAATGAAATCCATATTTTCTTTAAAGCTTTATTCTTGTTAGCTATAAAATCGTGCCTTCACCTAAGAGATTTATTAGCTTTTCACAAATTTTGTTTATAATATGGTGGTATCAAATTCTCTGTCGCCTCTATTCTTCTAACTTAGTAGAAGTTTGAATTTAAGATGGGGCGGGCCTATGCAATGTCCATGTTTCAGACTCAGGGCTCTTGTGTGGGAGGTGTTAGCCATAAAACAATATTCACGAGTCTTCAATAAGAGCTTTATTATTTTGGAAGAGTTGTTTGTTGATACCTGATATCATATCATGTCTTGGCATGGTGACGAGATAATGTAGCCATCTGCCCAAACTTTTTCAAGTAAGCCAAATTAACCCGAATAATAATAGCCATCTTCATCGTCATTTTTTTAACCAGAAAAGACCTCTTATAAACTATCAATTAATCTCATCAAAACACTTCTCACCGAGAAGTCAAACAAAGACAAAACAAACTATCTGTGCCACGTCTTTTGTGATTCAACCTAAAACAATATCTTTATTTATTTATTTTTTTTACGTCAACCTAAAACAATATCAGAAAGAACTTCAAGAAGCAGAAACGGTACAAACGCTAGAAACCCAACCTAAACAATAGCATTGGCAATTCTTGCAATCCTGGGCCAGAGATTAGCACACTCCTTCCCAATTGGACCAATGATAGTAGAGCCTTTCATTTCACCCTTGGGATTCACTATGACCCAACATAATCTTCGAAATGCATGTAAAACGCCATCCTTTTTGTGCCATGGCTTGCGCTGACGGACGATGACGACAGGTAACACCTTACGGAGATCAGGCTTTCCCTTCTTGACAGTGGCCATGGCCATGTTGCGGATGCAACTGGTTCAGCCTCCCCTTGATCCCCTTCACCGATATGATGTAGAGGTTTCGAACTTGAATTTTCAGCAATTAACCTTTTTTAGTGGGTATTCAACTAGTTGAACAATTGCTTTGTTTACCAACTACCTCAAATTGTTGCTGCTTTAGTTATCTCAGATTTCACGGTGTTTTAACATTTTTTGTAAGCTCTCAAGCCTCAACCTACCTTTTAAAGATATATAACAAGGCAGCCAGCAAAATCTTTGATAATCTTGCAATGAGTTGATATCATCTTTTGCATACTTGGTCCTGTCACCCTTTAAGTAAGAAGAGAAACGCATGATTTTTTTTTAGCAATACCCGAGTTGCCTTGTCTGTCAAGCAACTGATTTCCACGATTAACAGGCCCAAGATCACGGAAAGATGACTTTATTAATTAGTAACATAATCAAAATAGTACATATAAATGAGGTAATTTTTATCTAATGAGTTTACTTTTGTAGTTTATTGACTTTTCCGAGGGGTATACAATTTGCAAAAGGATAGGCACGCACAATTTAAAAAATTCCAGCGTGACTGTTAATGACATTTCTTTGGATGCATATGTAACTTGAAAGGGACAACAAAAGCATAATTGTCAGTCAAATAATTATATATATACGATGCCAGCGGATGTTAATTCTGTCATGTCCCTATCTAACCATAATTGTTCACGTAGAACAGCTCTAGCTACATAAGAATGTAACATTAATTAGAAGACTTGTCCATGGTGTCTGGTCTATTTCATATAATGTAGATCTTGTAAGAATATATATATATATATATATATATATATATATATCAAAATTGTTTATTTTGAAAATTATTCGAGGTGGTCCTTTTATACTATCTATTTGACTATAGTTCTTCTGTGATTGTATGCTAATGAAATTGGCTTAATGGCTTTAGCAATTCAACCTTTACTGTCCAACAAAAATGCAGCATAGAGGCTTAGTTTCAAATTCAGTGAAGCGTCTGAGAAATGTGATTACTGTTGCCTGTTGGGGAGCTTGGGTAGTTCAGTAGCTTGTTCCATACTAAACATATATAAGCTCTGCTTACTCTTTTTGCAATTGCGTGCCACTTGATTTGGACCGCATCCATTATTGTTCTTCTTGTCCTTTTTATATGATTGTGGGGTGTGTCATTTTTATACAGTATCACTATGTAATTGCTTTTCTTGGTAAATGAATCAACTAGTCATCTTTTAGATGACGATTAATACATTACGACACTGAATGCATCTCGACTTGAGGGTTGGTCGTAATTAAGGAAATTTATTGCTTATTTTATTTAGGAGGTCTTTTGTTACATTAATGTTTTCATAGGTGTATTTTTTTTTTTTTTTTGCTTTTATAGACCATAAGTTTATTTTATGAGAGACTATTTAGTTTGAATGGTGTAAGATCATTATAGCCTATGAATTTAATTTCTCTTCAAATATTTAATATAAATTCAAATATAGGATTGGATCGAACTTAATTATTAATTAAACTAAAATAATTTTATATTAATTGATTCACACGTTAAAAATAATGTGGTTAATAAGTATTTGTGTATGCTAACTCTTGGATGAGTGCATTTAAAGTGTTTTTATTTTTTTATTTTATTTTTTTGGCTACATATAATTTGAAGTTTGGAATCATGGAAATGTAATGTGAAACATATTTTGAATGATTTTTTTTATTAGACTTATATATAGTTGGATTTCTTAGAACATTTACAACATAATTATCTATGTGAGTTGCTTAAAAATAAGATGCATTATTTAATAATTATTGTTGTTGGATCATTAGCATGTCGTTTCTCATATAAGCCTCATTGTTTATATAAGCAATGTTACCTTAACAATTTTTTTCAATAAAAAGTATTTTCTAAGCCAAGAATCAACAGAAAAAAGAGAAAAACTAAGTTAAACACCCACTTTACCAACTTTAATATTAAAGTAAATTTTTGTTTAAAGTTCTTAAATTTATATGATATTGTACGACAAACAATTAAGACAAATAACCTATTTAAGCAACTTTGTATTGTTGACGTTGTTATGTGAAGTTTTCATCACATTAAATGTATTATAACCACATTAAGAGCATCTACAACATGCTTGTTTACGCAAGATACTTAAAAATAAGATGTGTTGCTTAACAAAAATCATCATTGGAACATTTGACGTGACACTCTTATATATGCCCCATTGCTTTAATATTTTTTTTTATTAACGTGCAGAGTTCTTAAACCTAGGCACCATTGGTTCCATTAATTTATTATAAGATAGGCTAAAATATGTTTCGGTCTTTATAAAATTAAAAAAAATTCAATTTTTATTCCTATGGAATTTTTTGTACCTTTTTAGTTCTCATAAAATTAAAATATGTCATAGTTTGAGAGAGTAAGGTTCAATTAAAATCGAACTTACATGTTAAATGAATGTAGGTTCGTTTTACGTATGTCCAATCCTTAAGTGGATAGTCATTAAACACGTAGGTTTGGCTTAACTGACCTAGTTCTGAGCCAAACTGTGACATTTTAATTTTAAAAGGATTGAAAATGGACAATTTTTTTTGTAGGGACAAAAAATGATTTTTCTAATTTTATAAAAACGAAAAACATATTTTATTCTTTAAGATAAACAACCTATTTAAACTACCATACAATGTAGATGCTCTAAACATGTTAGTGTGATAGTGGTTACTTCAATATTTTTTTGAATGTTGTACTATATAAATTCAATATTTTATAATAATGTAACTATAAACTATTGTGTGTTAGTAGGCTTTAATTTTTTCTTTTTCATTTATTTTTAATTTTAAGAGGACCAATCCACCAACTCACCCATAAGTGAGGTGGGTTATAGATATATCCTCCAACTCACTTACCCAAAGCATGTCAACATGCCTTAAGTCATTTTTGGTAGAGTGGTGGTAGGATAGGTTAAAATGGACCAAACTGAACTATTTTGTTAACCCTACTTGCTTCACATATAATCGCACACTGTATTAATTGTAAATTGAAAAGGTGTTAGGTATATACTATGCTGAAAGCTAATAGGTACTTCCTCTGTGACCAAATTTGCACCTACCTAGGTCACCAGTGAGTGCTTCAGTTGCAAAATGGGTCATTGAGTGTGTAAATGACAATTTATGTTATTAGTGACTAAATTGATTATAATTTGCGACTGATACTTTCGGTCTCTAATTTGGTGGCTAACCCGTGATTTTCTAGTAGTGTTATAAGCCAAAAAAATTTATTTCACACTTGTTAAGAAAATTAATTAACTTAATTAGACTGTCATTTTCAATTAAAAAATAAATATTTTTCCTAAACTATCCTTCATTAAATCTTGATATTAAGCATAAATCTCTTATTAAATAAAAAGTATTTTAAACATAATCTCATTAAATGAAATAAAAAGTAGTCAAAATGTTGCTTATAAAGAAAATAAAAAGAATGTGTTTTTTTTTCCTTATAAAAAGAAAACGAAGGAAGTATATACTTAACACATAGTAGTATAACTTTGTTGGCTATAAATTATAAATATTTAAGAGGACATTAAATTTCTTATTTAGTGTATTCGAAACAAGTTAAATGAAAGGTGCAGGGAGCTAGCATCAAAATGGGAGCTCGAGTTGACCTTATAATTAAGTACATGGTAATAAATAATATTGGTGTTAATGGTCTCCTACATGAAGCAGACCACAGCAGCAGCCAGGGGCAAAGGTGAAAGGCCACGCCAATGACCAAAGCCATTTCCCTCCTTCTCAGTCACTTTCATTCACATGGACACACTCATAGAGGTTGGCAAAGCACGCGGTCACTGCTTAAGAGTAATGGTTGTAAGGAGAAGAGCCTGGCCTGTCCTTCTCCTACACTTTCTAAAAACTCTTGGATGTGAACCATTACTCTTAGTTCTAAACTATTAATTCATCAGCTAATTTTTGCATTTATCTTTTTCACTTTTTTTTTTTTGAATTTTATCTTGGCATCATATATCTTTGCTGTTGTCGCTAGCTTTTGCAGTTTTGCCGCAGAGTGCAATAACTACTTGGGCCAGCAGGTTCAAGGTACCTAGAAAAATATCATAGTTATATATAAAATTTAAGACAATTTATAGTCAGATTTAATGATCTCGTTTCATGTCTTTCATCATTATAGTATACAAGTAACACCTAAATTTAATTATTCTGTGCAACCTTTCTTCATATATATACACATTTTTATATGTTTATATAAATAGATTCCTCTTCCCAATCGACAATGGGAATTTGTCACCCACCCATACATATCCCTCCTAAATTATATATTGATCTCTCTGAACACACATTTATTAACTGAGTCATATCATGTTGCTAAATAGCAGAGATCTCACAGTCCTTGACAGTGATAGTATATACGTATTCATTAGAGAGTTACTCACTACTACTCAGTGGACAGTGTTGATGGTGATACAACGGTGTTTTCAGCTGTGGGGTGAAAGAAAGAAATAATATATAGTTAAGGGAAAAATTGTCTTTCTACTTAATTTCCCTGTAACATTTAATTAAAGTAAGCATTACTTTATACACGTTGAGATACATCTTTTGATCAATGCGCACCCAGGTTCCCAAAGTCATACACAGATATAGGTTGGCAAAAGGAGGTTTTCAGATGTACAGAAGTAGTAGTAGTCTTGAAAAATTTGCATGAAAGTGTAGACAATACACACCTATAGGAGGTAATTAAAAATAAAAGGAAATATATATATATATATATATATATATATATATATATATATATATATGGAACAGACTCTTTCTTCTCTATAACTCGTTTCTGCAATTGAGCTGATTATGTAAATATAAACTCTTGAAGAGTTTCTCCTTAGTCAATGAGGGACTTTGTTCCCATACAGAAGCTTCAAAAACACCTACTAATTAAATTCACCAAAAAGAAAAAATACCTACTAAATGCCAAATCCTTAAATTAAGGAGGCTTTTGAAAAACACGTTAAGAATAACAACCTTTTAATTAAGAACATAAAAAATTAATTTCAAACTCAAAAGCATCTTTCCTCTCTTACATCGAAACTCTAGCTAGCCAGTACAAATATTCGAAGAAGCAATTTTCATCTAATTACTACAGGTTCACATGTGTATTTATAAAAATGTGATATCACCAACGTCTAAGAATTATACGAGGTTCACATGTGTATTTATAAGGAGCTTGATTCTCTTTAATTAGATAAAGTTTTGAGTTTAACTATTGTGTGAATAGTTAAAATATGTGTTGGAAGTGTAAATTATAGTCTTCTAGGTTCCAATATATAATAAAAAACTAATAGAATTTTGAAACATGTGATTTTTATAAATAATAGATAAAAGCATTTACTTTTCTTCATAATGAGATTTCTCTTTGATGTGCTTTAATTTCTTAAAAGATGAGAAAAACAAGATTTCACTTCCTTTTATTTTTCTTTATATTCTCTCTATCTTTTAGTGATGATGGTTAGAGTTGAGAGAATACTCTAATGTGAGGAATGATATCTTATTTCACATTAGTGGATATTAATCCTTTTATAACCACTACTTCCATAAAATAATAGTTACTTTTAGAAATTGCTCCACTTAAACCCATGATCTATTCACAACTCAGTCCATAATAATTAATTATTTATTTATTAGTTTTTAATAAGTCATATGCCTCTCACATAAGACATTAAATAATATATTCTCCCACTTGACTCATGTGACATTACTTAACATCATGGACGAATAAATAAATAAATAAATTAAACTTACGTAATGCACATTGAAATGACTAAATTATTTCATACATTGGACACATCATAATTTCATAATTAAGAATACGTCACTTCCATGTACCACAAATTAGACTTTTCCTTAATATGACCATAATTAGAAGCATATAATGGTCCAACATAATGTCTTTATTTAAGATGATATATATTTACATTACTCTAATATAAACATGCATGAAAACCTAGAGAACATGTAATCAGAAACATATCATAAATGAGCTCAAAGTGTCAACAATCTAGAACAAAAATAAACATTACACTCAACAATCCTTAACAACAATAATGCCCATATTTTCAATATGCTCAATAAATGTCTTGCGCGATAATCCCTTTGTCAAAGGGTCAGCTATCATGAAATGTGTACTAATATGTTCTATCGATGCTCTTTATTTCTGAACTTCTTTTTTGCGACAAAGTACATACTTTAATTCCATATGTTTAACACCATTAGAGTACCTGTAGTTCTTAGAGAAAATCAATGTTGCAGAGTTATCACAATACATTTTTGGTAGCCTGACAATATTGTCGATAATTCCAAGCCCTGAAATAAAGTTTCACAATCAATTAGCCTGAATTGTAGCCTCAAAACATGCTAAAAATTCAGCTTCCATGGTGGATGAAGCAACAACAAATTGTTTTGCACTCTTCCACGACACCATGCCTTCAGCTAAAAGAAATACATAGTCAATGATGGATTTCCTTGTATCCACACATCTAGAAAAGTTTGAGTCTGAATACCCAATTACCTCAAGGTGATCATACCTCCTAGATGTAAACATGTGATCCCTTGTTCCTTGCAAGTATTTCAGAACCTTCTTTGCAGCTTTTTAATGTTCCATTCCTGGATTACTTTGATATCTTCCTAACATTCCAGCTGCAAAGCTTATGTCTGGTTGAGTATAGATTTGAGCATACATAATACTCCCAATAACAGATGCATACCAAATTGCTTCCATTCCAAATCATTCTTAGGACATTGTGCGAGACTAAACTTGTCTCCTTTTTGAATTGAAATGGGTGATGCTAGGCAAATTTCCATCCTGAACATCTCAAGTACTTTATTGATATATGCTTTCTAGGACAAGCCTAACAGTCCTTGTGATCCTTTTCGAAATATTTATATTCCTATCACATAGTTTGTTTCACCCATATCCTTCATTTCAAAATTACTAGAGAGAAACTTTTTTTAGTCTCATGAAGAGGACCAAGGTCATTAGTTGCAAGCAAGATATCATTAACATATAGAATAAAAAGATAAGTTTACTCCCACTGACCTTTAGATATATACATCGATCAACAATGTTTTCCTTAAATCCAAAGGATACAATGAGATCATTAAACTTCAAATACCATTGGCAGGAAGCTTACTTAAGTTTGTATACTGATTTCTTTAATTTGTACACCATGTGTTCCTTTCCTTCAACTGAAAACCCTATTGGTTGGTTCATGCAAACATGCTCCTCTAAATCTCCATTAAGAAAAATAGTTTTCACATCCATTTGGTGTAGCTCCAAGTCATAATGGGCTACTAGTGCCATGATAATCTTGAAGGAATCTTTTCCTGAGACCGGTGAAAATGTCTCTTTATAATCAACACCATCTCTCTGAGTAAAACCCTTAGCAAAAAGTCTGGCTTGTAACGTTCAAGGTTTCCATGAAAGTCATGTTTAATCTTAAAGATCCACTTACAACATCTCTCTTGTAACCTTCTGACAATTCTACAAGGACCCAAACACCATTCTGTTCCTTGAATTTTTTAACTCTTCTTTTATAGCTTCCAACCACTTATAAGAATTATCACAACTTACGACTTGTGAAAATGAAAATTGGATCATCATCAATAATGCTTAAGTCTGTTTCTAATTCATGTAGATATACCACATAATCATTTGAAATAGTTGGTATTCTTTCTCTTTGAGAACTCCTTAATGACATTACTTGTGGTTTTTCTACATTAATTTCATTTTCAATCATGGCTTCATTATTGTATTGTTTTTCTTCATTGTTGTTTGGAACAACATCTAAAGGAACACTCACTATACTACTAGAGGCACAAGTCAAAGGAGCTTGCACTCTAATTTATTTAATTTTCACATTCCGTGGAACTGTACGCCCATTGATTTCATCATTTTCAGTGAACCTTACATTTCTAGTTTTAACAATTCTTATACTATATTAAGATAGTAAAATCCATACCCTTTTGATTTTTTTGGATAACCAATGAAATATCCACTGATTGTTCTTGCATCCGTTTTCTTTTCTTGGGGATTATAAATCCTTATTTTTACTTGGCAACCCCAAACATGCAAGTGCCTTATACTAGGTGTCCTATTACTTCACAATTCAAAATGTGTCTTCAAAATTGTCTTACTAGGAACCTTATTCAACAAATTCATGACATTTTTCAATCCATACATCCACAAAGATATGGATAATTTAGAGTTACTCAACATACTTCTAACTATATCCATTAATGTTTTGTTACACCTTTCTGATACATCATTTTGTTGTGGTGTACCTGACATTTATTGTGCATAAATATCACATTTCTGAAGGAGTTTAGCAAATCGACATGGGTGTTTCCCAATTTCATCATATCTTCCATAGTACTCTCCACCTTTATCAGACCTAACAACTTTCACCTTCCTATCTAATTTCATTTCTACTTCATTCAAATAAATTTCTAAGACATCTACTGCTTGAGATTTCTCATGCACAAAATAGACATAACTGTAATGTGAATAGTCATCAATGAAGATGATAAAATACCTTTCCTTTCAGAAAGAAATAAAATTTAAAAGGTCCCCAAATGTCAGTGTGCACAATTTCAAGAAGCTAAGTGCTTCTTGTAGTATCTTTCTTTATGTGTTTTGTTTGTTTTCCTTTAATACAATTCACACAGATATTCAAATCAATAAAATCTATATTTGAAAGGTTTTCATTCTTTATTGATCTTTCCATTCTTTCTTTAAAAATATGACCCAAACGTTTGCGCCGCAAGAAAATGGGATGGTCATTCACTAAACTACTTTTAGTGCCAACATTATGATGCAAAGTTAAAATCTTTTAAGCATACAAACCAATTGAATTCAATTTATATAAATCATTACAAAGAATACCAATACCATTGAGATGATTATGCTTAAATATACTAAAAAATCCATTAGCAAAATTAAAAGAGTATCCATTAACATCGAGTTTCGATAAAATGAAACCAAATTCCTAGATAAACTAGGCACATAAAGAGTTTCCAATAAATTTAAATGATATCCAATGTCACGGATTAAACGATAAGTCTTGACTGCTTCCATTGGAGCTTTCACTCTATTCCCTATGAAGACGAACTTCTCATTTGGGCTTATGGTTTGGATTGTAAGAAATCCATGCATCGTATTAGAAACATAAGTAGTGCATCCAGAATCAATCCACCATGTATTATGGGGAACTTCAATTAAATTTGATTCGAAAGATTAAACTCACATTTCTTTTCAAACCAAACCTTATATTTTGGACAATGTACGTCCAGCTTTCCCACAGAAGTGACAATTATTGCTCTTTGATGCTTTCTTTTGGATTGACACAGATGTCTCATTGATCTTTAATGACCCTTTTCCCTTACCATGCTTATTCATAAATTTCTTTCCAGCTCCTTGATTCCCATAGTGGCTTACTTAATGGATTGAATGACTTCTTTGATTCTTAACTCTCATTTCCTCTTGAACCAATATATTGTGCAACTCATGCACATTCCATTTGACTTTCATGATATTATAGTTCATTTGAAGTGGGCCAGACAGTAATGAGTTAAGAATAATTTGTACAAGGTAGTTCTCATTCACACCTATTTCCAAGGTCTTAAGCCTTGTTGCAATGTTTCCATCTCAATGACATGCTTATACATAGTACGTGAACTATCAAATTTCATGATGGTCAACATACTTCTTAATGTCCCAACAAGAGACTTAACAGTTGTTTGGGAGTGCTCTTTCACCAACCCAATAAATTCTTTAGCATTTTTGGTCTTGGGGATAGCTATCTTAATGTTGTCGATCTGCGATAATCATTCTCATGAACATTAGACTGAGTCTGTCAGATCTTTCTCAAGCTTTATAATGGGCTTTTTCTTTAGTGATACTAGCATCAGTAATATCAGTAAGCTTCTTTTCCAATACAGCAAAATCAAGATCCAAAACATTGAGGTGAAATTAAATTTGCTCATTCCAGTCAGAGAAGTTAAGTTCATTAAAAGTTGACACAGACGAAGCATGAGAATTCAGTGAGTTGAGAACTGATAATATATAATAAAATTTCACATAAGTGTTTTGAGACATAAAACACATGCTACACATATAATATATTCAAACAACAATAAATGTATAACAATGTTCTCCTTTGACCAACACAACACACAACATACAACATAACAATGTTGATAAAATTATAACATTAATGACAGTTAAATATGCACTAATTAGAATCACCTGCTACCTTTGGATATATAACTAAAACTAATGATACACACAAATTATCTATAATTATATTCATTAATTTATTAAGAATATCTAATTAATCTTTGGATGATCCATAAGTGCCTTCCAACAATGAATTTAATATACCCATAAATCAATATTATATATTTCAGCATCCATTATTCTAAGGTTAATTGAAGAAAATATCATTTATTTGGAATTAAATAAACTTAAGATTTAACCACTTTGACAACTAACAAATCTATCATATACTTAAACTAGTCCCAACAATTCATAGCATTCTCATTAATTTCATTCTAGGCCAGGCACCATTCATTCATATTATAAAACAAAATCACTGAACATAAATATTCTCGCTCAATTATTATAAACATGCATCATTATCTTTATCTTTTTATTCACATGTCAATCATTGCAAGATACACATAAAAGTTGATTTCCCACGTATAACATTGTAATATAGTAATATATATATATATACATATATAATTTTATGTTTTTTGGTGACCAAAAGACTATCTTTAGTTAAAAACAAGGCTAAGCCTTTATGTTGAAAAAATATGACATTGATGACATGAAAAGGTTTCGTAACTTGATACAATAAATCCAAATTGAGACATGATTTTGATGCACAAGAGGGAGACACGCATACATTTATGTAGCGGAAAATTGAAACCAACATCGAAAGCCATATCATTGAAACATATAATAAACATACATGCAGTGGAAATTAAAATTCCTAAATTTCATAATTAGGGTTCATAAAATTTGGGGAAAACATCATTATTGGAGATTCATAAATTTCACAATTAGACTCTGATACCACATATAAATTATAGTCTTCTAGGTTTTCAATAATAGAAACTAATAGGATCTTGAAACATGTCTCACAAATAATTGATAAAAGTGTGTATCTTTTTTTCATAGTGAGACTTCTCTTCAATACACTTTAATTCTTTGCAAGAGGAGAGAAACAAAATTTTACTTCCTTTAACTCTTATTTTTATTCTCTCTATCTTTTGTGATGGTGACTAGTTAGAGTTGAAAGAATACTCTAATATTGGAAATGAAACGTTATTTTATGTTAGTGAACATTAACTTTTTTATAATCATTACTCTCATTAAATAGTAATTCTTTAGGAAGTGCTCCACCTAAATTCAGAATTCATTTACAACTTAGTCTATAATAATTATTTATTTATTTATTAATCCTTAATTAATAAGCCATGTGCCCTATCACATAAGACATTAAATCTTACAGGAAACTCTACTCTTTTAAATAGGTTCATTAGCTAGTTTCAATTCAGATTAATTGATCTCAGCATAGCTTGTGTATAACAAGGGAAAGTTGTTTTTTTTTTTTTTTTTTCTATCAAAAACATTGTATATATATAACAAACCTAACTAATACAGTACTGTATAAAAGTTACTATTATCCTAGGTAGTGTCTATTTTTTAAAAAATAATTATTAAATGTTGATTACTTGGTTGACTCCCAAAATTTATTATAATTTTGGTACAAAACAATTGATATCTAAGTAACTAAATAAAATTTACAGAAATTAGTTTTTTTTTTTAATGTTTATTACGTGACAAGATATAGTTTTCGCGATTCCAGTTCAATGCAAATTAATTAATTCTTTGTTTTCAACTTGTCCAATTATATATATATATATATATATATATATATATATATATATATATATTCTTGCGGAGATATATATAGTGGGGTATACCTATTGTTAGAGTAAGTAGTGATCGAAGAGAGGGCGCAGAATTATACAAGGTTTAGGGCAATTAGGGGAAAATAATTATTTCATCATCATATATGATATTTAGAAACTCCTCTCGTTAATTTCATTACTCTTTCTCTGCAATAGCTTGCAGACAGAAAGATAACGCTGGGCACATAAAACTAAAAAAACCTTGAGAAAGAGAGAAACAGATCGACAACAGTACGTCAAATTCTTCATTTTCTGTTTCTGCAAACAAAAACTCAATACTTCCAAAGGACCATCTTTATCTCAAATGATAAAGTTCTCTCTGAATTGAAATTTTAGGGTTTCCTATATATGCCCTATCACAAATAATACCATGCTATATGTATTATTAATTTCTTGTTTTTTCAAGTCTGATCGATTTATATATAAAACTAATGTCTCCAGAAAGAGTTGGGCGAAGAAATAAATTTTCCCCTTACTTATTATTGGAAGGTTCATATATATGTGGTTCACAAGGTTTTAACCCCATTTAGGGTTTTGAATTTAAAGTTGGTTCTGCTTTTGACCAGTACTAGCTAAACAACGGCAGTTGCAGTGTCCTGATGATGAATACCTCAATAATTTAGGTGAAGATTCCAATTTTGTAGATATTTTGAAGGAAAAAGCTGAAGGCTTTTACTAATTGTCTCTAGCTCAGGCACACAACATTTAGAAAAAAAAGATTCGTTGTGTTTTTTCTTTTTTCAAAATTGGATATATAACACTGAAGAGCTAGCTAGCTGGCTAGGGTTCTTCTCGTATCATTTTACTAGACACATATATGTTCTCTAGAAACATACGCGAGTGTGTGTTTTTTAAAGATAAACATTCTTCTTTTTTCTTTTTGGTGTTTTAATTTGAAGGAGAAATATTCTTTCAAAGGCTAAATAAGCAACATTAGTTGCATGCTAGCTTTTCTCTTTTCCTTGTTTGGCAGGAAAGTACTCTTATATATAACATATAACGACATACACAAGACAACAACCTAAATAGGAAACGGTTTAGATACTACAGTAGTAGGCCAGATTATTCGACTTACTGGACCATATGCTATTTCTAACTTGCAAAGGACAACGAAGGAAATTAAACTTGGATATTAGTAATTATTAATTAGAAGCAACTAATAATTAATCTTCTAGTGCATGTACATATATATGAGACATTGATTAATTATATGCATGTTTTTAGAGAAGCATATGCATCTTAATTTTGTGAAACATCTAGCATATATAATTAGATAACTAATCAAACTAATTGTTAACAGTGTGAACTCACATACACTCTAAATTGTGCTGTGTGCAAATCTCACTGCCATCTGTGGTCCCTCTCTTTTCTTCCAGCTATAAGTTGAGTGGATGCATTTAAGAGCCTAAGTTTATGTTGGTCCCTCATCTATTGCGCAGCTAGGGATCTATCATCTAATACAACAGATCAGACTCCAACAGCATACATCATAACTTTTGAAATATTTTTAATTTGTTTTTTACTTGCAGTTGATATAATGTTATTCATAGCCACAAAATATTTATATTATTTATTTTGTCACTTATTATTCAGAGTTCATATTGAAAAATTGACAGAATATGTTCATCATATAACATTTTAAAAATAGAACAATAAAAGAAATGCATTTTGTAATTTTAAAGAAAGATATGTCTATTGAAAATAAAAAATAAAGGAGAAATTATATTTGTATAATAAAAAAAAAGAAGAACCGAGAAAAATGTAAATAAGATAAGTGCTATACTAGAGATAAAAACAAACGAATAACATTGTATAAAGTGTTATATAAATATAAATTTGTTAAAAATTAAAAGGGAAAATTAAGGGAAAGAGGAAATTTTTAAAACGCTTTAAAATAAATTTAAAGCATGGGTAGTTAAGATTTGAAATAAAGTGAAAATTTTAGTATAAAAAATAAAATTTTAAATGTAATTAAAGTTTGAATTTTAGGAATTTCAAATCTTGACAGAAAAAAGAAACTTTCACGCAAACAAATATCATCATAAAGTGAACAATTAATCATTTAAGAATTTAAAAACATATAAATATAAATATTACATAACAGTGAAGTCGCGTATCATAAAAATAAAAGAATAAAAAAATTAGAACTTAAATAAATTTGTAATATAAGAGACGATTAAAAATACATCAATTCTCTATCAATTTATGCGGAGTTTTGTTTACTTTCTTAACTATAATGAGGATTTTATCAACGGGAGTTAATCTAGTGAAAAATGATAAACCCCACAAAATTGTAAATTGCAGTTAAAATACTGACTATATAAAAAAAAAGCACCATATATTAGTGTCTGATACCTAGGTAAATTTGTCTCTCACAAAGGATAACAATGCATTTTGAAAAAATTTGGTTAAAAATATCTATTATTTCTAAAAAGTCAATCTTCAATTTTAGTTTCTTTTTTATTAAAAGAAAACTCAATGTCATAAATGAATGAAAAGTATTCTTTTTCCTAACTTTTATTTTGTCACTAATTTGTCCTGTTGGGCTAGCTTGCACAGACAGTCCTAAATCAGTCCGGCACTAAAGCTTTTTATAATTAATAATTCATATAAAACAAACTCTTAATTAATTTAGTCTTTTAAAATTTAGTGTATTATTATATTAGCTATTTTAAAAATATTATAATTTTAAATTAATTCTTATGTGGCCACCAATTCTCTGATGATTTTAGCCATCGAATTAATTTTCAAAAAATATAAATATATCATATTCATCTTCGAAAGGAATTATAATAAATGGCACAGAAAATGAAAGATCAAATTTGCAATATTTGTATTTTTAAATTAAGGAGTAATTTAGTGATAAATTTTTTCTAAAAATTAATGTAATGAGACTCCAACTTTGAAATGACTAAATTAAAAATTTACTTAATTATGATTATATTTGTAACACTTAACAATAGTCATTATTAAGACAATGATTCATTGTTCAGCAAGTGGCGTAAACAAATTGAGGAAGTCAAGATAAGCAATTTGGTGGACGTGCCACTTGACAAGGATGCCGCATGGTCAAGGTGAACTAATTAATTTATATATATATATATATATATATATATATATATATATATATATTTTACATTTACACCGATCATTATGATGCTGTAAAATTCTAACCTTTTTTCTTTACAAAAATTCTCAATTCGATGCAACATTATTATTCCTTTGCAGGGAAAGAGGTTGAAGTCGAAACTTGAGGTCATATGCTTACTTAATCAACATTGAAGACTTGTATGAAGTTTCTATTTATTTCTGCTGTCTCCTCCATTTTTCTTCTGTATGCTGAAAAGCTTTTAACATTTGGCACACAGCATCTTCACTTTCCTCTCTCACGTAAGTTCATCTTGTAATCTCACTTTTTATTAACACCAGCTAGCCTTGTTCTCATGCTTCTAATCTTTTCAATGAAAATCCTAATCAACTGCACAATTTTCCCATCAAACCCTTGCTTCTGCCTTCGATTCAGTTTCATAACTATCAATTGAGTGAGTATTTTGCCCTAATTTTGGAATAGCATATATAGCATCAGTTAATCATGTACAATTGGTAAAGCTGGTTTCAGTGTAGAACTCTCCACTATTATTGTTTCTTTCTGACCCTTACTTTTCACTCTCTAATTTGTGAATCTTTTCCTAAAATACGCTACAATTTTAGCATATATAATTTGTTGTAATAAATTAATATTAAAACAAAAACTGCATAGTAAATAATAAGACAAAAATGTTTCTGGTATATTTATTAACCTTTTTATTTTCCTCCATTGTTTATCAGATCGGGTCGGTGAGGAGAGCGAAAAGGTTTGTTTTATTGGATGATATCAAGAATAAAATTTATGAGACAATTAAGTAGCATGATGATTGAAAGTTCAGGTAAAGTTCATGAAGCCAAAAATCAACAAGAGGGTGATGATGATAACAACATTAAAATTGAGAAGCTCTCGAAGGCACGACCCTCCACCTCCTCATCATCAAGATCATGGTCAGCATTCAGAAATCCAAGAATTGTGAGAGTCTCACGTTCCTTGGGAAGCAAAGATAGGCACAGCAAGGTTTGCACCATTAGGGGACTGAGGGACAGAAGGATTAGACTTTCTGTTCCCACAGCAATTCAGTTATATGATCTTCAAGACAAGCTTGGATTCAACCAACCTAGCAAGGTGGTAGATTGGTTGCTTGAAGCCACCAAATCTGATATTGACAAGCTCCCACCACTTCAATTTTCTCACTGTTTTGCTCATCAGTTTCACCAGCAAACCCTACTGCCAGGTACCTCTCAGTTTTCTCTTGGAGGCTTCTATGATGCTGCTAATAACAACTCCATTTTTATTAAGGATGGGGGAAATCAAAACCTCCTCATGGCAACAAAGTCAACAAGGTATTGGGATATAGATCCACTAAGTAATGGTAAGGAGTTAGCTGAAAGTGTGTCTATCTCTCAAAAAGGAAAGTGCTGGCCATGGATCAAAACAAATGAACAAGAAAACCATCAAGGTGGAGGAATTGGTGGTACTGGTACTACTCATAATAGAGAGGATAATTCGTCAGCTCATTATAAGCTCTTCCCAATTGGGACAACTACTAATAACTCTTATTTACCTGGTTTGTTAAACAATGGCATGACACATAACTCCTACCACCATTCTGAGCCTTCAAGCCTATCTTTATCCCACTTTGGAAGCCATGGATTGTTTCCTTCACATAATTCCCATCCAAGCAGTGGCATTGGTGTGCCATTTCCATCTTCTAATTTCTCTGGAGCATTATCTTGTCCCCAATTGCTTTTTTGTCCAACTTCTGCTACACCATCTGCTTTTTACTCAGTGGAAAGTGATCCAAGACAATCCAACAACAATGTTCAGATCTTTAGCTCAAGTTCCCAAGTCATGATGCCTCATCCTCTCATCCAATCTCTTCATTTAACCAATTCACCTCTTAGTCGACGCCTTCTGACATCATTTAGCTCCAAGCGTCTTGATTCAGATAACAATGATCGTAGCCAACCAAATAAGGGTACTAGTACTAGTTCTTGAATCAGTGCTTGATCAGGGCTTCGGGGGCATTTTCGCATCAATTATTCAAGAGGCTAATGCACATGATTTAAATTTTCGCACTCAACGGCCGTGAATGGGAGTTTTCTAGGTATGGAAATGCTATATATATATATATACAATATTTATGTTTGAACTTCGAAGTATTAATCGTTGTGGTAGCGGCTATTAGATACCTTGTTGAATATTAATCATTATGAGAACGAGGTATAATAAAATAACTGGAATAGTGTTCATGTGCTCATTGTTAGAGATATAATATAAAATTATTCGCGTGTTTTTATCTAATATTTTAAACACTTGTGGTATATATGGTATTAGCTTAAAGTCCCTATAACTTACAAGTTTGATCCTTTTCATCATAGGTAGACTTGTATTATCTACACTTCAAGTCCAAATACTTAGTGTCTCGGGGAGTATAAAGGTGTAGTAAATCTTAAAATTATTCACGTGTTTTCGTTTAATACTTGAATTCTTTTTGGTTCATGACACTATGACACTTATCTACATGTGCACAACCAATTTAATTCGTGTCTATATAGTTTAAATTTGGACAATAATATATATATTTTTAATCTCGCACGACCTATAAAAATAAACATTTTATCTAGATAAGCTAATCCAAAACTCACCCTTAAAGTGCGTTTAAACTCCGTATAATAGAAAGTTCAACATGATATAATTGTGTCATGAGTAAGCTATCTTACCTGATGATTTAATCTTTTATAGATTGAAATTCTCTTTTCATGTGCTTGTGCTTAAATCGTAATTGAAAGTTGGGTTGGGAAAAGGATTACATAACTATATCTAACAAGTTAGATTAAGGTGTAATGTATAGATAAGTGAAGCCACCAAATGAGAAAGTACTACTGTTAGGCCAGTGTACTTAGAGGAAAGTCTTTAGTATCAACTTTAAAGGGGTAAGAATGCTAAGAATCTCATATTTTGGGTTGGGGCGGGGTACTCTTAAACTCCATATCTTTCATTAACGTATTTTGCATTATTCAAAATGCTATGAATCCCATATTGAGTACAAAAAGATGCTTAAACTGGTACTTTTGAGACTCTCGCATCTAATGAGCCAATCTCATATGTTACTCTTTATGTGTAAGCCGTAACTGTACGCAGAAATGTGTTTGGCATGACACCATCTTACATAGCCTTTAATAAGCTAGAATTCAATTGCGATATCACTGTATACTTCACGTAGTGTAGCTTGAAAAGGGTACAATTAAATAAATGTAAGTCCAAGACTGCAGCTTAGACAAGTAATTGATGTTGGACTTACATTTAAATAATTGATGTTGCTTCAACTTACATTTATCACACGTAGTATAGTAAGGTTTAATTTGGAACTGACCATATGATTAATGTAGCTTGATCAACATATAAACAATTAATTGATCGATGTTGCTGCAACTTAGTACGGACGTACTCTCTACTACACACTTAAAAGTCATCTCATTGCATGTGTGTGTGTGTATATGACAGCTTTGTGACTGATAGAAGCAGCTCTTATAATCAGAAATTTCCAAATGATTTCCAAGCGCGCGTCTTTGAGCGTCGTCTTATTTTATTTGTTATTAATTTAACGTTGCTTTTGAACTTTTTATCCTAATATGTATTGCTTTTTTGCTCGATTTGACTAGGGAAAATTGTTCAGAAGACACGAGAAATCAATCCTAGCTAAGAACGCTTCTCTCACTAGTACAAATGCATGCACTCACATTTACGCTTTGTTAGAATATTGATTTTCAGAATTGATATATGAATGCAGAGGCTAATAGTAAGTAGCTAGTTATATATGTTAAATACATGTATGTGCATCAAATTTAGGCGTTTAATTTCGTCGTGCATTATGCACATTGCAAATTGATTTCTTTGGACAAACTGTGACTTCAGACACTATACATTAAAAGGTAAAATCAATTCAGACTTTTGTAGTCTGAAAGTAATATATATACCTTGAAAACATTCGCAGATGGAAAATGACAAGTATAATTTCCCACATATATATGCGTGTATGTGATGATTTTGTCTTGCAACTTTATGGGATGGTTGGTTTGTCATAAATCTGTTCTTGGTCCTGATGCATGGTTCTTTTTCTTTATTATCTAAATGCCACTACTACAGGGAACAGAGATGAAAAGGCTAAATAGATTGTGCCTTGTTTGGAGTTATGGTATTAAAAGCTTGCGCGCATGGCTAGAGGAAGATTGTAACTTGTAAGCCAAATACCTTTTTTTAAAAAAATAAATAAAAAGGAGGCCAAAGTTAAAGGCTTTCTCAAACTCCACTAAAAACCACTAAATAATTATATATTAATAATTTTAAAAACCTCACATTTTAACAAAGTTTAATTAAATCACGTTCTAACAATAATTATGTGGAGAATTATAATTAAGCAATCTTATCGTCATAACTATAAGTTGAGATCAGCATATTAATCACACATATACCGTTACTTAAACCAAAGCTCACTATATAGTGGGTTCCAAATTAAACCTTACTATATGGTGGCTGTTAAAAAAAAAAAAAAAAAAAAAAACCTCACTATATATAGTATGCTCAACTATGGAAAAAATAATTAAAAGCTGAAAATAGATCCAAACTTAATTGGTAGTATCTGACCCTCAGAATTAAAAAATAATAAAATAATTTTTTAATGAAGACAACTTTAAAAATAAACTTTTAGAAAGATAGGCCTATATATATTTACTTTTATTTTTATTTTCTGTTTTTAATTTTAATTTACAAAATTGTTACTTTATTTTTAATTGTTTCTTATTTTCAAAGATTTATGCAGAAATGAATGAAAACAACTTTTAAACTTAAAAAATTATTACACAGATTTTACTTTTAAATTTAATACACTTATTTTTATCTTTAAGTTTAAAATACTAAAAGAATAAGACTAGTAGGAAACAACTTTTGGAGCCCTTGTCAAATGACTTCCTGGATAATTTAATCTCTAATGCATGCAACAACCATGCATGCCGCGCGACCCAGACATATAACAGAGACAGAGACAATGAACAAAGGCTTATGGAGGTGCAACTAATTACATAGCCCTCTATTAAATTAATGTTAATTGCCAAAGAAATTAAACATCTATATATAATGAACACTAAAAATTTAGAAAAAAAATACAAAATGGTACAGCCCTAATTAAGCTCTATCCGTGTGTCTCTTTGTGTATATATATAGTGGGGAAATAGGAAATCCTATCTAGCTTCCTTCATCTTTGTACCCTCTTAAACAGCATATATTGATGAAGGGCATGGAACTGATAGAAGCACCCTCCTAACACAAAGTAAAAAGGTGAGAAAATGTTTTCGAATCTGCAGTTTCTTCTGACCATGAAAAGGAAGTAACATAAAATCACAAGCATAGGTACTGATTTTGAAAGCAGTCTCTCCTGCCTGTGGACAATAATAATATATCACAAGATCCAAGATAAATTAAAGGAGACTCAGTCATTGCTGCATCGAAGAAAAAGACCAAAAGTTTTATATGCCAGTGGTCCCGATTCTAAGGTTTTAAAACTAAGATAGAAAATGGGAAGACAATTAATTAAGACGAGGCAGTTACATTTATAGATATACGATTTTATTTTCTCACAGAAGTTAGCAGTGCCAGTGGAGTTTGGTGTGTCACGTTACCCTCCACTTAATTTATATACTAGTATTGGCTTAGCTCTCAGCTTGCAATTAATTACTGCACGTACCCTCATAAAGATTCAATAGAAGTAAGAAAGAAATCGGAATTAAACGTAACTAGCTTATGAGGTAACTATAGTAGTAGATATGGTTAAGGTTTTGTGACTAATTTGTAGGAAGTTGTTATTTAACTAAAAAAAATAGTAGTAATATACTTTCTAATATCATGTTGTGTAAGGTGTATATGGACGGCTTTGACCAAGTTTGGGTCTCACTTTGACAAAGTATGTCTCTCATTGACTGAGTTTTGACTTTGAGCTGTACTGATGACGATTCTTCCTTCCAGCATTGGAGATGGGTTGACCGGTTGAGTATACGTGAAGGTACTCCAAAATTTAAGTTAATGGTAATTTTGATGTGTAATTGAAATTGTTGATGTTGGTTGAAATTTATAAGGTGTCCATAAGGCCTGGCCCAAGGCATTAGAGGCAATGCATTTTTGTTTTTGGATTATAGTATGTGTTTGGTTCTAAGTTTTTTTCTTCTAGATTCACGTCAGATTCAACACTATTGTGAGTAATTTTCACTTTTTTTTTCAATTGGATGTGAAAAAAAAATCCATATGCAGGTTAACGATGTTGAACCAAACATATGCTAATAGTATTGACTCCAATCAGCAGTTAATAATTTGTGCTTACTCTAGTGGTTGTGTTGAGGTATCTAGTTAGATGGATTAGGTCTTCAAGCCTAATCTAGAACAATAAACCCCTAGCTTGACATACTCTTGAGTTTAGTGTGTATAAGTTTCTACCTTGATATCGAGGTCTTATCATAATTGAAGGTGAATGGACATCTCGTCCAAAAGCATCATATGTATAAAGATGTAATGTCCTAGTTAACATGACACGAGTCATTTCATGATTGGATTTCATTCCTCAAACCTCATAGAATCAGCATTGTGTTATGCATCTATCATATCAATTTAAATCTTTGGCTAATCTACCATTTTAACTTCTAGTTATGCGATTAAAAATTAACTCAATTTTATCATATAATAAATTTGTTTATAAATAACTTCCCATTCATCTTTTTCCTTTCTCTCTTTGTAACCCTCCCACCTTCTTTCCCTCGGCAATACCATATTTTATTAATTTTTATTTTTAAATACACTTAAATAAATTGACAAAATAGTAAGCATGATAGAAATATATAAAACAAAAACCTTGTTGTAACCATAAATAAAGTTCAATTTTATTTTTGTTTTTAGATTATATTAATAATGATTATAAAGAATTGATTATCATATATATCAATATTACGGAAATAATATATCATTTTTTAGTACAATGAGTATATTACCTTTACCTCTCAATCTCTCATAAAACTTACAAACCCTTTTGAGAGATATATATCACATTATAGTATTTGTTCTTATATAATTTTATATAACATTAACTGAATTCAAGAACGATAATATAACACATACTATAATTTTAGTGGAATAAAAATATATTTTATCCAATTTAAAATAGTGGAGGACCATTAATTATCTCTTTGTCCAGAAATAAATAATCATACAGTATTGAATACTTCTCTTAAAGTCCTTTTTTACATAGAAAAGGCCCGGGACATACCCAAGAGCTCAATTCACTTTTCTGGGCTACAACGAGCCCAGCCCATTAACACATTCTCTTCGGTTAGACTATTGTTGGGTTCAGACTTCAGAGTTGGACTGTCAGTGTATCGATTTATTAGATTCAAGCTGCACAGAAAATAAATAAAAAAAAAAAACTGGGCACGGTAGAGCATGAACGACAATTTGTCATTTTGTGCCGCAAGGAATAATACATAAAAAATGACAAAACCAAGAAGTAGTAAAACAACAGAAAAAGCCCCCAGCGAGGATCGAACTCGCGACCTTTCGCTTACGAAGCGAACGCACTACCACTATGCTACGGAGGCCATTTAATAAAAAGTGATGAACTATTTATAAAGAACTATAAAATTCTTACATCCTTCTGTTTTCATCTTCATAGTTTCTTTACAAAAATTATATTATGCAGAGTGAAATGATCACACTCGATAAATGCTCATTATTACGAGTTTATTATACAAAATTTGGATATATATATATATATATGTATATAACAAAATTAGGCCTAATAACTTTTTATTTTAATATTTATCTAATAAAACATAAACAAAACGTACATCAATTTATTTTTGCTTTTCGTGATATGTACTCTTCTTTATTTGATTTAAACTACCTTCAAGTATTTAACGCATTTACATATTCAGAATTTAAATTCAAAGCGTGGTGTTATTGGATGCTTCTGATCAATAGAACAGGAAGAGGAGGAAAAAAAAAACTTATTATGAGCATCTATTTGAGTCGATCACTTGTTAAACTAAAATAATCTCATGTCAACTAATTGAAGTGTTTGGTAGTGTAGTAACTACTTTCTAATCTGTAGCACCTATTTTTATTTCCTATAATTAATTTTATCTTTCCATTAACTGTTAAAACAAACTCCAAAAAATTCATACACCATTAGTTCTTTCTAGTTCCTTCTAACTAGTGCAACTTCAGGTGAAGTTGGATCTATACTCACACTCGTGTATGCCTTTAGATTAGATTGATGACAATGGACTATTGAAGGTGACAAGTGCAATCAGGAACAGTATTCTCATTTGCATGGTTTAGAATTTGGTTAACCAATGCTTTTCAACAAGAATGCATTATGTAAATGATTTTGTTGTAAAAATAAAAAAAGAGACAGAGATTAGTCCCTTTTGTTATTCTAGAATATAAATTCTTTCAAGAGACACACACATGCATGGCATTTTCCGGTTGTTTCTCCATTTTCATTGAGGTGTGCAACTTCTAATACCTTCATGGCAAGGAAGTTGGTGGCCTTACAGAAGCCAAACTCAGATGGAACACGTGTACCAAAACGAACTTTTGAGAGTACTTATGGTGTAAAATCCATGGCAAGTTACTTGCTTCACAACTTAGCAAAAATAGTCAAAGCTCCTAATCTGCAAACTTTTATGGCATGATACAAAAATTTGTGTGTAAATGAGCAAAATGATGGATTAGGGATTAGCGAAAAAACGAACAAATGGAATGAACCACATTCCAAATAACTACCTGTGCTTACTGGACTTCACTCGCAAACTAGTCATTTCATCAATCACAAACTCATCAATTAAGTCCTTAAATATCTGTCTCTCAAGATCCAACACAACCCCAGGTAATTCACCAGGGAAACCAGTCCAGGTTTCTGAGTGACACATCACATCTTCCCCTAGCATACTTTTCAGTCCATCCCCTTTATCTTCTAAACTGCAATCTGGCTTCACATACTGAAGTTTTTGTACCTCAAAGCAAAGTTCTTTAAGAAGCTTTTGTGCACTGACAAATTTCGTTGCAAGTCCATTAGGCTTCAAGCATGGCTCAAGAAAAGAGCCTAGTTTTTCACCAAGAATCTCATTCACAGCATCAAAGATGAGTTTCCTGTGCCACTTCTCTGTATTTAGCTTCATGTAAGCAACTTTTCCAAAGCTGCTTTCATCTTTCGAAAGCAAACTACTTAACTTGGTCTGCTCCAACACAAGGAATAACTCAGGGTTAATGGGATGACCTGATGAGTGATGTTGAAATGTCAGCAACTCAGAACTCAAAGCTCTCAGTAATAGACCTGAAGCTAATAGTATTTCAGCAATGTATCTGTGGTCTGGATTCGTATTTTCACAAAGGGAAGCTATGTAATCGATTCTAGTTTCATCATGACTCGAGTTTAGCTGCCTAAGCTTTTGAATAAGGCAATCTATGCTTTGCAATTTCTTGCGGTTGATTGTGTTGTTAACGAAGAAGCCAGATGCAGGGTTCCAATGATCTGTATTGTCATTTGCTTTATACTCTTGAGCATGATCAGCTACAGAAATAGAGCTTATAGGTAAATAGTGTACCGAAATGAATAAAACTTGCACATTATATATTAGACCGTTACATCATTTACATGTGAAAAAAATGCAAATTAAAATTTCTTTCTTTAGTGAATACTTGTGGCTAATTTTTCAGAAAATACATATTATGCCTATGGCATCTTAAATTGATGCTCATCACAGTTGCCTTTGAGTTCTTTCAAAAATAAAGTTGTAATTAATCTCTTACATGAGGTACCATTTCAATCTCTTACATGAGTAACCATTTCAAATAAAAAAGGACCAAGAGTTCTTTTAAACATAAAGTTGTAATCAATCTTGGGATGGACTGACTGTCTACCCCAAGAATTTGTCTTATTTTATGGACCCAATATGAAATATAGTCATCAGGCATAACCTGTCTCAGTTTTTTAATGTTATTTAGAAGACAGATATATTACCTTTAGGAGCATTGGATTTACTCTTTACTGGGGATGGCATATCATCTTTGTACACTGAGACATCATCAACTAAATCAAGACTTGAATGATCTGAGGCATCTGTTGCAGGTTCTGCAATTGACTCATCCTCACACCACCTCAGTGTTGATTTCTGCAAAATTAAATTATATATATATATATATATATATATATATATATATATCAACTGATAATTGGAAAATGTTACTTCTAAAAAAATTTAATTTTCTCAGACAGTTTTAATCAGAAAGCTTGAATGAAAAGAGATCATCATAGTTCCAACCTTATACGTTGATCCTGAAACCAAATGCTCATTAGCCTTCATAGAACGGAATTGGATATCAATAATATCATCATAGTGTAAACTGCTGGTGACTTCAATATCCATCTTTGAGTCAACAGTGATACTGTCTGATTGCAGAGATATTTCATCCCACTGACTACTTAGACTTCTCAATTCATTGCTAGTCTCACTACGTCGGTCATCACCATACCATGAATTAGAAACTTTAGGTCTTAGTTTTCGACTGGGAGAACCTGATTCTGTTATCTGCTTGCAGGACTGCGTTCTGAGATTATTTGAACCTGATGGTTGGGTAGGCATGCAAGATTGCTTCTCCGACTCTAACTTCTTCTGTTGCATTCTCGGGCTAACAGATCCTGAATTCTTCACCGAACTTGGGCTATTTTCTTTTGGAAGTTGTTTAGACCTTGGTTGGGATTGAGCTGATTTTATAGTCTTGATACTGTTTGCTTTCTTTTCATTAAAACTGGTAGAACCATCCCAGTGATTGTTTCTACGAGACTGATCTGTTGCTATTTGACTGGAAGCTGTCCCCTTTTTATCATGTGCATGTACACCACCACTCTGAAGTTTATGGGAATCAGAGATTTCACCAATTGGAAAGACTGAAGAAGCAGAAATTCCACTTTTCTCAATAAGTTTTCCTGGTTTCATGATCACAATTGGTGGTTCTATAGCCTTTACAGAGTCAGTTCCCCTGGCTGTTTGTTGCCTCACTGACAGAATTCTGAATAAGGCTCGGATTTAGTTCATAGTCTCTTTTATTTCCAACATTTGAAGCTTGTTCTTCTTTTCTGGTCTCTAACAGCCCCTTTACTTGCATTGCTTCTAGTATCCGTTTGAGAGCTCTGAGATCTCTTCCAGATTGTTTAAATTCAAGGTCCTTCAATCTCTTCTCAATCTCACTATAAACTGGTAGAAATGAATCTTGTGATCTTGCTGTGGCGTTTATGGCCCGGGAAGTTAGTTTCTCAGAACTTTGGTTTCCATCCTGCTGCTTCCATGGTGCTAGTTCAATGGGAAACCTTGAACTTAAGATTGGTTTCACAGCCAAATCAGGATTCTTCCATCGTGGGGAAGTTGTGTCTTTCAATAATATTTTAGGAGAATTATAAACTCGAAGTGGCTTGATGAGTCCATTTTTCAAAAACTGATCATTACCTTGAGTTGAGCCAGTTTCACTCAAACTTGACTTAGTATCACTGGCCTTATAGGATTCTGGCAAAGCTTCCAAGCCCATTAATTTTGCTACAACACTAGGTGGCCGGCTCCGGGATGCTGACGGTTGTTGTCGACTAGAAACGCTGTCAATTGAGGTGGAGGCACCACTTGTATTGCAATTTCTTGAGAGGTTACTGGGTTTTGAATCAGAGCCGTGTGCACGCCAAGAACCTTCCCCACTGTCCAGTGAATGTCTAGGAAGCTCTTTTAGCTTTGGTGGGCATTTGAAGGTATCATGTGATTCAAAAGTTGTACCACTTGTTTCTCTTCCATCATAAGAAAACCGAGGAGCATCCTTTGAGATGAAATGCCAATGTCCATCTTTTACTTCATATGATAATCTTGGAAGTTCTTTAGCTTCAACATAATGCCGAGGTGCTTCTCTAAGTTTAGCAAGGACTCGCAGGGACTCCCTTAGATCAACAGGAGTTTGTTTTCCATTGATGAATTGGGAGGACAGCTGAAAATGTCTTGGGGAATCCCTTTCTTTGGATAGTCCTCTGGCCTCCCTATACATTGAGTCCTTCACCATATCCTTCAGATCAAGGGACTGACATCCTAAATGGGGAGGGGGACTTGTTTGGTTCATAACTGGCTCCCTCATAGGACTTTTAGGAAAACCATTATGGTCAAAGGGAGCCTCTGCTTGAGCTTTATAGTCCAAAGAGGACATTGATGATGAACAAGAAGAAGAGAATGTGGTTCTTGACAATTCTGTTGAAATTCTTTGTTTTTCACTCACACCCCTTATATTCTGCAACAAACTCACCAAGTAGCATAAGTTTAGACAAGACGGTAGTTTCATTACATTGCCCACACAAGGAAAAAAACAGAATTTAAGCCACTGAATTAGGAAGGCATAAACAGAATACAGCAAATCCTGAAACAATTTTGAGGAAGATAAGCAATTCTTGGCCTTTTTAAACTTGACTCCAGTATATGGTACAAATTGACTCAACCCAAATTTTGGTCTGGTAATAGAACTTCCATTATCCAAGAAATTTTAAACTGTAAAACAGTATATAAAATGTTAAACGGGTAAAGGAAGGTTCTTACAGCTGCTGATTGTCGTTGGTGTATGGTATTAGAACCTCTTTCCATGTTGTCATGATTGAAGTGGGAATTACCTATAACGAAAGCAGAAATGTTAGATTTGAATACTCTAATAAAATGGAAACATAAGGCCATAAGGCCAAGAACCAACACTAAGTGGTGTAAAGGTCATGAGCTAATCATTTCATGGAGACCTAATCTACTACTACATACAAACTATTCAATGAACTTCAATACTTGTTAAATAAGGTAATCACAAGCATGTCATCCCCATGAATACACAGCAAACCTGCAGGCACTAAAATTTGAAAAATTACAACCCCCCTCCCACCTTCCAGTATTCTGAACATATGAAGAAGAAAGTTGAAAAGGAAACACGGACAAAAGGAGTTGGACTCTGACATGAGATTAGTATCCTTGTGAATTGTGATAAATCAACCATTAGGAAACAGCACTACTAATAAAAAAATATATTTGAGATTGATGGTGGGAAAATAGAAAAGATAAAAGAGAAAAAAAAAAAAAAGAAGATGAAATTATGAAAGCCATTCTCACATAAACTAAATTACCTAAATTGAACATTACCTGGAGGAAGCCTCTTCTGGGTAATGTGGCAAGGAGGAATAATATGGTGACAATCAAAGAGTTGGAAAACCCCAGTCATGCATCCTATCTGCTTTTGCAAATCTGTGTTGTCATCTGCTAAAGAATGCAAGAGCTTTGCTGCCATATCTACCTCTTCTTCTCCAATTAAACTCAACTTCTCAACCACCACAATCAATTACAATTACTCCCTCTTCATAAAAGCTTCATCATTTGTACTCTCAAATCCACTAACACAAGACAACAATGCAAAGTGCAAGCACTTTCTGATAAGGTTACAGATTCTATTAAGTAATAATTAATATAACATAGAATCCAGCATTTCAGACAGCTCACAAGGGTTTTTACTTAGTCCTTACCATCCAAAAAAGTGAGAGAAAAAAAAATACAAATCCATTGTGCTTAAAGATATAAAGGAACCTCCTTTCTCTTCCTATACACTCAGGAGTTAAAGTCCAGGACACGGTTCATTAGACAACTACAAGTCAATGGAGCAGGTCTCCACATTTATGTTATAGCGTTCCATATTCAGCATCCACAAAGAGGTTTGTTTTCCATCCTCAGCTACACAAACAATACTATTGCTAAATTACAGGGGCACAATAAATATTTGATGCAAGAAAATCTCTAGTTGATTTCATCAAATAATATAGAATTGATTCCTTACAAAATATGAAAGAGAACAAATTTTACCGACTGAATTGCATTACCAAAAATCTTGCAATTAGGACTTATATTAGCATTTGGGTATTGCTTTTACCAACAAAAAAAAAAGAGAATGCTACTTAATATATGCACACAAAATGCAGAGGAACAAACACACACACAACAGCTTGAACCACCAAAATGAAACTAGTACCAATGAATTTCTGCCGATCCAAGAAGAATTGTATTAATGTTTTCTCAAGTCTCAACAAATGGAGAATCATGAAAATGGGCACCCAATCTGGTCAGAGTTGGGTCAGAAAGTCCATGTTTTTTGGTTATATATAATTTTATTTGTAAGAAAGACAAAAAAAAAATGGTAACTGAGAAATGTTTAGTGGGTCACTTAAGTGGTCCTCGAGACTCAGATATCATTAGACTTTTTGTTTCTCTTCCCCGACAACCTAGGTTACGGTACTATTTGAGTAAAAATAAATTTTAAAGAGAATTTGAATTACATATATTTTTAAAAGTTTTTAAAATATTAACATTTTATTTTTAAAAGATAAATAAAAATAAATTGCATATTCTTACTTCTCTTTTCTTAAATGGCTTGATGTGCAATAATAATAAAAAATTAGTTTAAGGGAATAAATTAAAATTTCTTATTTTAAATTTTACTTTAAAAATATTTTGGATCATACATGACCTAAATAAATACTTTTCTACTTTTATATTATAAATATAAATATTATAAATTAGAGTACATAATTTAGAAAGTAAAACTTATACTCTTTTTACTTTCTTAATTAGGCATTTTAATATTGTTATGTATTCAAATATATATTTATTGTTACTTTTAATGATGTAAAAAAATATTTATAATGCATAAGCTAAATATAAGAATTAAATTATATGCTAAAAAAACTAAACTCACATCTTCAGTCTCATTTATCCTTAGGCTAAAAAACTGTATCCACTCTGACCCCGTCCTGCCTCTAATGCCTGTTCCTCTACAAATTCATTTGAGAATTGAGAGCTTTTAATTAAAGTTGTAAATAAATAGATAAAACTAGTAACGAACGATGACGATAAGCATTTTCTCAAAAACAAATTATAGAAAAATTGCCCAAACCATGGCATGAAATCTATTTATTAAATAATGGATTAATGGGTATCTCTATTTTATGATAATTGGTAATATTGTAAAATGAGAAGTGCCGTGTGTCGACTTTCTCTTACCTAAAAGGTCATATTCCATCTATTTAATTAAAAAAAAGTTAAATAATTCTTTTATTTAAAAAGTTTTTGATGATTGAATACATTTTTTAATAGTATAGACTATAAAGAGCTACAAGTCTACGATTACAATTATGGTTAATTACAGCAAATCAAATAAATAGAAACTTAATATGACAACTTTTTGCATCTTTTAATAGTAAAATATTAACCACTCATTAACCACTCACAGAAAGAAGTTCTTAGAAAGAAACCAACAGCTCAAAAAGTTTTCATTTCCTTAACCTAATACATGATTTTGCATATCTTGATCAAGTGAAATCGGTACTCGAGCCGGAAACATCATTGAAGTACGTGCTAGTTGCCAAAAGCTAAAAGATAGGGACAAAAGATATCCTAAAAGAGAGTGCGATTTACTGTACGAACAGGACGATATATTAGCCACGGAATTAGTCATATAGAACTCAATGCCAATTGCGCCTAGTGGTGGGGAGTTTTATTGGAGTATGATTTATTTTTATAGATGTATAAATATTTTTAAAATTATAATAAATTCATAATTTTTTAAAAAAATAATATATAAATTTTTTTGTCATATCAAATTATATTATGAATAATTAAAAAAATGTCATATACTTTAATGTCTTGCACAATAAAAATAAAGAAAAAATAGAAACAAAAATATATGAAAACAAAAATTACTCTTAGAAGGAATCCTTAGAATTATTAGCTTTCAATTCGTCTCTGACCATCAAATGAAATGTGAATAACCTGTCTTATCCTTTTTGAAACTTTGAAACAAAGGGTGTTTCTGATTCTTTCTGTGCTTGAAATAATTTTATCTTCTCCATACTACTATATCTCAAGAATCAACAATTTTATATGAGGAACTACTGAATTCAATCACTTGTTGTCGTTACTTTTCAGTTTTCTATTAAGTCTATCATGCAGAGGTACTTCAATTGGATCAGTAATTGATTTCTAGGTTTCACCTTAAACCTAACCAACAAAAGAAAATCAAAATAAATAAAATAAAATTAGATAATATCAACTTTTTTTTTTATCTTGGCATGTAACTTAAGTTAGATTTTAGTAATGTTTTCTTTTACAATTCTTTTTAAATTCCAGTCATTTAATAAGGAGTATAAAATAATAAGTCACAAATAATATAAAAATTAATTTATATAGTTATGATTGGATACATTTGTGAATTAGATATTCATATAATGTGTAGCGTAAAACACTTATATATATATATATATATATATATATATATATATAAACACGTGTGTGTTTTAAATTCTTAAAGTGGATGTTGATTTCATTAGCATTGTAATTTTTGAAATATTATAATTGTAAAAAAAATTCTAATTTTATTAGTATGTTACATATATAATCAACTATATATCCATAATGATCTAACAATCATTAAAAATTAAAATGTTATACTTTATAATCTATTCTTAAAATAAATAAATAAATAAAAATTAATTTAATACAAATGATTAGTATTTCAAATTTTTAAAAAAATATAAATTTACATTCTTTATAAATATATTCATAAATTATGTTTACACGTACGTGGTACGAATGATACATTCTAGTATATAGTATAGAACAGAAAGTTTTTATGAATTATTTTACTAGCATTTACATTCATTCTATTTTATATTATAGATATACCTCGATGTAGTCAATTAATATTTTTACGAATTTGAGTTGTTTAATTAACAAGATTCTATTGCAATCATGCTATATAGTTACTTTTTTTGTTCTTGTATTTATGTGTTTTCCTAATTGATATAGCAAGGTAGAGAAAGCTAGTAACTAGGCTTATAAAATTATCAGAGTTGATCTAATGATGGAAAATTTAAATAATATACATGAAGTCTTGGGTTTTATACTACTTTAAATGGTAATGTTAGTCTAATCTTTGCTGATAAAAGGAGGTAGGAAGGAGTAATTTTGTAAAGAAAGACTCCAATGCTTATATTTGTAATCAACGTGAGAGTTTTAGCATAATAACAAAATGTTAAGTGACTCGCTTGAAAAGGGGCTGATTTGTTTTAATTATTACAGTTGTTGGTTGATTACGAAACTATCTATTTTGCCAGTGGCATGGGACGAATATGTAATCACCACGCTAATCTTTTAATCACTGTTAATTTGAAGTTGAGGCGCAATACTATTCCAAAGATTTAATTTAGAACTGTTAAGAAGGATTCGAACCTATGATGGATGTTACAGGCAACAATGACGATTCTGATGAGCGACAACAGAGGCTATTGGTGAGCAACAATACTTAAATACACTTGCACAGACACCCTAATGTCAAAGTCACAAAATGTAAAAGGTGAAAAATGAGATTAAGATGTGTATCTATAAGCATTTGATACAATAAAGTGCAATTTGGAAATAGCTTTTGGAAACATAGGAAGGGGAGTGTATTTTTCTGGTTAGAAAAAAAGAGGAGAAAAATAGCAACTCCACTTTCAAAAGGGTCTTTTTTCATAAATAAGTTGTTCGTTCGTAATTGTGTAATCCCTTCTACCTCAATGTTGTTGTCTTAGGATTGATGCTTGCATTCACACCCCTGTTGCAGTGAGACTTGCGCAGATTGAGAAATGGTAGTGTATTATAAAGGGTAATTTTGGGAGGGAATCAAAAGGGGAGTGCCTTAGTAAAAAAGGGGAATGAAAAAAATTTTAGTCTGCCATTAATTGGTTTGACTCAGCCCAACTTAAAAATATGTTACCCGATGATGAGCTAACTCAAATTCACAGCTCTAATTTACATTCATTTCATGGTGTGTTTAGACACACCTTTGCAGACATATTTAACGTGACTTTTCACTTTTGGGTTGAGGTTGTTAGCTATTACTTTGACATCTTTTATCGATTTGATGCGATGCATTTATCAATGTATTTGGAGACACAGATTTCATGTTATTTTTAGTCTTGGAACGTGAATAGAGTATCGACCTACATTTCAAAATTAGTTCTAAACATACACTACTTTTCCATCCCATTTGCAAACACTTTTTTCATTGACTTATCTGCGGTGTTAGTTGTTGATTCACTTAGCAATTGAAAGTGCCGGTGATTATATAAGGACAGAGAAAGATTCATGCTATATATCAATTGAACCCCACCTCCATAAAGCGAAGGATTTTTCACATGTGGTGCGCCAAACTCCATCAAGCAAAACCAACTAACCTATCCTACCTAATCTTCTCTATTCTCTACCCCATGTTCCAAGTAACATTTATTACTCCATAATCGTAACGTAAACCCTCTTTTAATGGGCAATCACGCCCTACCTTTCTTGGACGAGCATCCTCCACTAATAATAGCTAGTCATATGACATGTGTACGTACACTGGAGGAGGCACCTCAATCAGGGAAAGAATTATAACCAAAGGTGGCATCTGACCAACAGTATTTAATTAGTTTGTCCACAAGTACGTAAGCCATGGTGTGAGAACCTATTATAGCGTAACCATGAGAACTAGGAACCATTCCAATCGAATACATGCACATTTCCTAATCCCGTTTGCTGTGAAAGAGAACAGAAAAAAAGTGAAATGAATTATAAAATGAAGTGAGACCTATATTTTTACACTCTATTTTAATTCAAAACATTCATCAAAAATAAAAATTGACTTTCATTCAACTTCATTTCACTCTACTAAAGGGACCCTAAGGTGCATGTCTCTTATCTATTAATTAGTTTCTCGTATGTGTCTTATTTTTTAGAGACAATTCAAGACATGGACCTAACATCAGACGTAGGCATCTCTCCCAATAGAAAAGATTTTACTTTTTTTTGTGAATTTAAAAAAAAAATATTTGACTGTCATGAATCATTGTGTAATTGAATGACCAAAGCGTGAGTAGGTGCATGTCTTGTTTTTGTTTCAATGGAAATTTTATATTCAGCTTGAATTCACATACTGTTGAAACGATTTTAAGAAGGACGTTACTATTTGGGTACTAGTGTAGATATAGTGGGGGCAATAAAAGACAATCGATTATGCCATGTGGTACCCGCCACATTCTTTTGGAAGCCTTCTCTTCTGTATTTGGCATTTTCTATTTCTTGACAACGCAATTAATACGGAAAATGATATTTCTGTCACGTAAGGTTACTTCCACAACAGTAGTATGACAAAACCGTTAACAGGATTTAGCAATGCTCCTTCAATGAAATATTTAATGACAAACGCTGGACAGTTGAAGCTAAGCTCCAAATAGGTTAGTCAATAAAACTTATATAAACCCAATATGCTAATTGAAATGTCAGGTATCAGAATTAGGTCTGATTTTAATCAATTTATAGCACATGAAAAGTTGAAGAAATCAGACAGAAAATCACCAACTAATACTAGCATGTTTGGAAATCCTGTGCAGAATGACTTTTGAGGCAAAAGTAATTCTGCCATAAGATTAAAACCCATGTTTCCCATGTTTTTGCTTTTATTTGTTGAATCTACATTGGAATGCGTGTCACAACAATTTTAACTTTAAACTAAACATGCACTATATATTTTTCAATTAATGAATTGGGTCGGGAGAAGATGCCAAACATACCTGTAAGTTTTTTCATTCAGATAGCTGGGTGACAAGTTCTAATTTGGATAGTTACTTCAAGTTGTTACCATTTTGCTGCTTGAAGAAGGGAGCGAGATAAAGTTAATTAGTGGATCCAAGATAGGCATATTTCGGAAAATAATGAATATAAGCACAGACTTGTCCTTTAAAATGGTTGCAAGCACACGTAAAAAGAAACTTGCATGGTAAGTGTACTAAGAAGGTGACAGTAACAGACGAATTGCTTTAAGAAAGTGGTGGTTGGTTGGTTTAGCGAATTGCTCAGTCATTATTGCCAGCTACCCGCATGAAGATGACAGTAACTGACGAGAATACAATAAAAAAAAATGTATCCCTAACACAAAAGTTTTCCACTCAACCTAGCAGAGAAACTAAAGCTTCTGAAAAATGTCATAGCCATACCCATTTTGCTTTGTTTTTTTATGGCTTAGTTACAAGAGAGATTAACTTTTTAACTAGAAATATGGGTAAAGATGAGATGAACTTACTCTTAGGTCCTCTGTCATGGGAAACAGATCAATTTGTTCTTTTGCATGTGTCATTGCCGTGCCTAATTTCCATCCTGGCTAAAGCAATTATAGAGGCTATGGTTTAACTAATCTTTTTTACTAAAATTGAGCATTAAGATGATTTGTAAAACTTCATTTGGAAAAAAGTATTGATGCCCAAGCACCAATAAAACAAAATTTTATTTCCATGCAATAAATAAAGACAGGAGTGAACGTGATAGATAACTCAATAAACAAGAACTTATTCTATCACTACATACAACTAAAAGTAATCATGGCTTTGTTCAATTAAAATTTAAGACCAAAGAGTGTCAGTGAGCAGATAATTGTATAACCAACCAGTGGAGCACGTTAGCCTATATCACCAGTTATATTGACCTCTATGATCACCATGAGAAGAGGAATGTGCAAATGCCTAGCAGATAAAGTTATCACCATCAGCCATTATCTCCAGAGTTCAAATTAATTTTGCTGATTCACTGCATTCTCTTGTCGTTAGAATTGTGGAATTGTGGAATTCACCACTGCACCTACCAGTCATTGGAAAATTAGTCTTATATTGGGGAATTAGGGTCCACTCACAATTGATGAGAAACAATAAAGTCAAAATAAAACAGATTTTTTTTTTTTTACCGGTTCCTTAAAAATAACTTACCATCTTCACATAATACTCACTTTTAACATTGATAATTTTGAAATCTGGGCTCCAAAATCATATAGATAAACTTGTGTTAAATATCACCATAACACATACCTTAAATGCCTTTTCAGCATCTATTTTACAGAAAAGATCATTTTTTCAGGGAAATGGGTGGGTCCCTACAGCAATGGAAAATTTAAGCCAGCTTTTCATGTTTTTAGAATACAAAAAACACATGTAAAGAAACAGAGAAATCCATCCAGCATCAAAATAAAATCTCTCTATGCCAAAGGGTGGCACAATATACAGCTGCAGTCATAATCATCTAATCAATGATGCCCATATGCTTCCTTTAAGTTTTATTATAAACAATTGAAATGAAGCAAAAGGTTATCTACTGGAATCAGGATAAGGACATTATTCCAAATGTAAGATCATGATTTTTAGAAAGAAGCAAAAATAGGAGTTGAGGCAAAATAGTGAAAATAATGTTAAAATGGACAAAACCTGTCCCGAATAAACTGACAAATTGTTCAGGCTGGACTAATAAAATTCAGGCCCAATCTGGCGCAGCCCAAATTCAGGTTGGCCTGCTAGCCTGAAATCTTATCTATTGTTTAACCCCACACAAGCTATCAACTAAATGCATGCCTGACACCATTTTTTGTTATAACAATTGAAGGCTAGTTGATAAATGAACTAGCTCACTGATTCATTTGTCATTGGCTCAACCCCGTGGTCCAAATTTCTTGATTCTCATTTGTTTAAATATTTTTTGAGGATTGATTTAGTTGCTGGCCAGAAAAATATATCTATACCCAGTGCCAGTGGGGGAAGACAACTTTTAAAGTAATGTCAAATTTTAAGTAGTGTCAAATTTTATTTTTATGTAATTTCAAATTTTATTTTTAATCTTAATTAATTATATAAATAGATATAATTATTAAAAAAAAATTGTTACTCTAGCTAGAAATTTTATTTTTTAAATAGTGTCATGACTATAGCTGATTTTAACATGACTCCACCACTGGTTGCTTTGGCCTTGGAAACAATATATTGTAGATTTGAGAGCATTTGAAAAGATTGGAAGACCTCTGGAAGCTTAGAAATCCACATGCAAAGCAAGCAAGTCTGCGAGAAAATAAAACTTGAAGAAAAATTTGAGAGTTTGCTTTCTCGCTTCTTTTTCCAATAAAAAAACAAATTTGTAAACAATACAATTAATTTTGAAAAATCTAAAGCATTCAAGTTCGTTGTAATATACTTCCTCCGGTCTTCATTATAAGAAGGAAAAAAAAGACATATTTAACAATTATTAAAAAAACAATTAACTTCATTAAAGTATATAATTTCTAATTAAAACATATGCATGTTTTCTAAACTATCATTTATTAGAACTTGATATCAAACATAAAAAGTTTTTGATCTTAATAAATGAAAAATATTTTGAAGATAATCTCATTAATTAAATAAAATATAGGTAATTGAGATTTACTTGTATTTGAAACTAAAAAATAAGAGATGGTTATATTTGATATCAAATAGAGTATTATTTTATATTATTAAATTCATATAGTTTTCCAATAATTCTATATTATTTTTATTTTTATATAAAAATAAATAAATAAAAACATGTAACATATTCATAATTTTAAATCAAATCAAACTAGTAATCTAAACTAAGTCATTCAGAAGTTTGAAACTTCAAAATATTAAAACTGATATTTTCTTAACAAACTTAAATCGAATTTCTAGTCAAATCATTTTTTTATTCTATAAAATGCATTAATTTTAATTGAAAGCCATATAGAAATGCCTTGTACTAATATTTTATTTTCAGTGGTACAAGCATCTTTTATATGATATAGAGAGAGAGAAATTGGAACAAAAAATCATTTCCCACAACCAAAAATGTAAAGAACTCACGCAGTCAGACTCAATTTTGGACAAATTGAAAATTCCACCCGAGCCTACGAAGAAATAAGTTTTCTAGTAATTCAACTCAATTTCTCTGCCTAAAATTATAAACTCACCAACAAACTCATCACACGTCACAATCACAATAAATCCCCAGAAGTTGGATTTCTTAACACGGAAACAACTCATTGCATAAGAAATATCTAGCAGAGTATAAATGTATAACTTCAATTATGATGCATGGGATTAAACAGTAGCAAAACTATTAAAGATTATGTAATAACAGAAAACAGAGCAAAAGAGAATAGCATAATGCATATAAAACAGAGCAAAAGATTTTTCTGATTGATCAATTTTCACATGCATGCTATTGATGTACACGTGAAAACAAATCATATAACCAATGCAATCTTCCAAAAACTATAACTTATGTAATCGAAAATTAGCTCACTGTAAACGATATATGATACTAACTGAATAATTACTATATATGTCATAACGTCCTTATTGGCGGCTAACAATAATCGTGAGGTTACTATTAACTCAGGTTAAAATAGATCTTATTTTTTATTACCATAAATACAGTTGTACTATTAACTAGTTACTTTATCCAAAACTCTATTACAGTTAGAATAATCTTAACCCAAAATATAGAGCAGAAATATTTCATTACTGATAGAATTTAGATATCGCCCTTTGTTCAATTCCAACAACATAGCAAATAAATTGCTGAAATAATTATCAAAGATTCAGTGGATCATTTCAAGGGTGATGGGAAGTTAGTTATTTAAAATAAGGGCATAGTATGATATTCTTTTTTTTTTTTTTCTCTAGAATAATTAAAGCTGAATATAGGTGTTAATTAATCTTGATCGAGGACGCGGTATGATTATTAATATTTCCCGCCAAAATACAACCATTTTTAATTTTGAATTAGTAATTTCAAACTCTTGAAAGATAACACATGTATTATAAATATTTATACAACACAAATGACTATATGTCTAGCCCTTCTCCACATCCTCTATGTTTTCCTATGTTTTCTTTTATTATTTCTTCTTCGTGTTCGTTTCTCTCACCTAGGGTTTGACCTCCATTGCACTTGAGAGCGTGTTGCTATAAGGTCTTTGTTATTTTTCGTCTTCGATCGGAGAGACAACCTATTTTGAGAAACATGGATCATATCATGGCTGTAACTGAGGAACCTGTGACTGAATGGGAGAAGCTAAAGATATTGGGAGAGGGTTCTTACGGAACCGTATCCCTAGCTGTGATTACTACCCCGGAAGAAGCGAAAGGAGTGATAATAGCTGTCAAGCTAGACTTCAAAGCCTCAAGGCTTAGATTCATTGCAGAAAGAAGGAGCAATATTGGATTCATTCTTTGGTTGCAAAGAAATTCTCCAATGCATTTGGAGCCTATTCACCATGGAGAATGGTCGTCCTGTCTACAATCTCCTAATGGAGTTCGCCCCTTGCGGTTCTCTCGGAGACTTGATCAGAAAGAAACCACTCTTGGAGAGCCAAGTGAGAGTCTACTCACGCATGCTTCTCAAAGGGCTTTCTCTCGTTCATCGATTCGGGGTCGTTCATTGTGATTTAAAACCGGACAACATTCTTCTCTTTCCTTCGTGCGAGGAGAATGAAGTGGATTATCGACTCAAGATCACGGATTTCGGAGTGTCCAGGACCAAAGACGAGGTGTTTGATGCAAACTTTTGGAAGATCAAGTTCAGAGGTTCCCCATTTTACATGTCACCGGAATCTGTCATGGGCCAAATCGAAACACCATTGGATATATGGTATCTTGGGTGCATTGTAATCGAGATGATAACAGGGTTGCCAGCATGGAACCACATTCCTACCAGAAGGGACTTGATGTTCAAACTTGCATTCCTCAAAGAAGCACCACCGTTGCCTTCTGGGCTGAGTCCTCTTTGCCAAGATTTCTTGAACAAATGTTTCGTGAAGGATTCTACTCAGCGATGGACGGCCAACATGCTTCTCGATCATCCTTTTATTTCTGCTTCAAAATCATAGATGTGACCGTAGATATAAAATTGGGATCTATTAAAAATCTTTCAAAATCTTTTTCATTTTATTTTATAGATCTCATTTTTGTCTTTAGTAGTTGACAGAGGGTGAAAAAAATTATTATTTTTTGAAACAACATTCTTTTACAAGATCTCATTATATTATTGTGAAATAATTTTTATTTAGGACATCATATGATTATCACCATTTTCTTTATGACATAGTTATCAAATAATGTGTTTGTATAGTTATCGTAAAGTTATGTAGTAATATACCTTTTCATCTTCAAATCTTTCTTAGACAAATATTATTTTTTATATATTTTATTTATAATTTAATATATTCTGGTATAAATAAAATATTAAATCAAAAAACCAATAAATTTTTCGTTATTCAAACAAATTATTTTTAGAAAA
>PYAF01001709.1:800452-828898 GCA_007407185.1 Glycine tomentella | reverse complement strand
CCTAAACAAATTTATTAGTATTTTGGGTCCCTATAATTCATCTGTTAACCGTTTTAATTATTGTTATAGAGTAACTAATTTAACTGATAAGGTAATAATGGTCACATTGGTAATACAGTGATTAGGGATTAGAAACTATTTTAAAAAAAATGAAACTACAAGATATTAAACCCATATTTTTTTTATCAAACTTAAATCGAATTTCTAGTCAAATCATTTTTTTTATCAAACTTAAATCTCATTTCCACTAAACATGACAAAGAACTCCAAATATTGTTATTTAAATCCTTCCAAAGATGACATGTGAAGAAGAAAAATATGCAGCAGCATCTCTTGATGACATTTTGTTAATATAATGATTTTTTGTCTGCTCATTTTTCCTTTCCACAAGAGAAAATAGGGGATGATTCTTGTACATTTTTTCACTCCATTATGTCACTAGACTTAATTGTTTTACCTTATAGCATTCTTTATTATTAATTTCATGTCTTTGTATGTATCATGGAGGTTATATGGTAAAGGGAATGGTAATAAATATTTGAGTTGTTCATATAACATGATGCAAGTTTAATGGAACTGATTAATAAACAATTAAATTAATTTTCATTTCAACATATTTTAGTTCATTTTCTTTGATCGAATTGGGACCACTTTTATGATATTTTGTTGAAAGCGTTTTGCAAAATATTGCTTTTTAATATTTATCATGTTTGTGTGGTGTTTGATTATATTTTTTTATACTTTAGTTCTAAATTTATATTTTTAAAATATAATTGGACAATAATATATATAAATTTTTGAAGCAATTATTATAAAAAATAATAATTTTTATTTATATGACCATTTATATTTTTAAAATATAATTGGATCCAAAGAATTCAAAATATAAGAAATTTAAATTGTTTTATCCAAATAAGAAATTTCAAATTAAAGGAATTTAAATTGGTTTATGCAAATAAGAAATTTTAAAAATTCAAATATTTTAATTGATGTATTTCAATTTCTTTGAATTTCAAATTTCCTGAAATTTTAAAATTTTCTATCCAAACATACTATAAGAGAATTCCCTGATACACCTCATTGATAAGTTAGATATATATAGTGCTTATTAGAAAAAAAAACATATGATTACATAATTTTCATTGTCAACAAAAAAAAAAGAACATAGCGTTCATTGCTCGCTTGCATGCGTTTTCTAATGTTTAAAACTTAGGTTTGTATATATTACTTTAACCTTGGTTTGGTTGAGATGAAATAAGTAAGGAAAAGAGAAGAAAATTTTCAAAATTTTGTGTAAGTCGTACATTATTATTATATTATCTTAATTCAAATATATTTTTTTCAATTACCTTTTCCTCCATTTCATTTCACACAATCAAATTCACCCCAAGTCTTCTTTTGGATCACGTTACGCCTTGTGTGTGTTTTTTTATTTTATCGAACTTTGGTGCAGGTTGCTTTCAGTGGCGAAGCCAACTTTTAGTTTTAAGTAGTATCAAATTTTATTTTTAATTCTAATTAATTATATAAATATATAATTATTAAAAAAAATCGTCAATTTTATTTTTTAAATAGATCGCTGGTTTAAACATGACTCCGGCACTGTCTATACCAAAATTGGAGCTGCATGAAAACAGCTCAGCCCAAGTGGATCAAGCTGGCCTGTTATGACAGATCTCAAATCATCCTATTATTTCACTTATAAAACCAAGACACTTATTCTCAAAGCTTAAACATCACAGCAAGGGATGATTACCATTGCAAGTCCATAGTGCGTGGTTCCTGGATAATTTCTTTTGTGTAAAGCAAGCAATTTTTGTTCATAGTGTTTATAACTTTTATTTTTCTTTAATTTTTATCTTTGTTTTAGTTATTTAAATCCTGAAAATCTTAATTTTTTGTTATCTTTATTTTCATGCTAACCTATCTTTGTTTTTTGTTATTTAAATCCTAAAAATCCAAAATCCAAAATAAATAAATAAAAGAAGTTACAATACACGCTCCCTATGGTGCATAAGCCCTTTTCAGTATTTATTCTACCATCTTATGTGCACCAATTGAAGGGTGGGGTCGGGTCGGGTCGGCAGCTTACTCTTTAAGTTTACGATTGGGTTCAGCCTAATTCAGAATTTTGCTTTGATTGAGCTTATGCAATATGCCAGCTTAGGACAGAACTGAGCATTCAAGAGTTGCTATTTACACTTCCTTATTACTAATGTATATTCTTTGTAATTCTTTTTCCTGAAAATTAATCTTGTGATTTTGCACTATGCTGCATTTTGTGATTCTTTTAGCCTCTTCAAGGGCTAAATTGCACTAACCTGGCGTCATGAGTTGACAAACCAGGATTTAAGGAGTAACTGATGACAACAATAAAAAATATGAATGAGTCGGGCATTATATGGCATTGACTATGGGAACCCTAAGAAGTCTATTAGCATGTTTGGGCACTCTTAGGCTCTGTTTGTTATGAGAAAGAAAGTACAAGAAAAAGAGTAAAAAGTGAAGTTGTTTAAATAAAAGGAAAAAAATTAAGTTTTTTCTTATTTTCTTGATTGGTGTATAAAAAGTAAAAGGAAGAAGAAAAATCATATGTGAAAATTGACAAAAATATCCTCAAATAAAATAAGATGTTACGATTTATTTGTTAATATATTTAAAATTAATTATTATTGTTATTTTAAAAACATTATTATTATTATTATTAAAATGTATATTTTTATTCTTTCATATGTTATGTTCTATTCCTAACTTGTCCTTAAGTATGTAATAGATCATATTGAAAAAAATATTTATCTTATATGTGCTTATAATGCTGATGAATATATTGAAAAAAATATTTATCTTATATGTGCTTATAATGCTGATGAAAATTAGTCATTACTTTTAACAAAACTATTTTTTACTAATATTATGGTTAAAAAAAAAAGTGTTACCTTTTATTAAAACTGTAGCTTATTAGTTCAAAGTTTTGGTTCTCTATATGTGGTATGTAGGTGCGCAGGTTTTTTTGGGGCAAATTTGTCTCAACATATTAAAGCTTATTTTTCTGTTTGTTTTCTTTCCGAATTTAGAGGATTTGAGTCACTATAAACATTCTTTCCTTTTCTTTATTTTAAGTAACCAAAAAATGAAAAGAGAGGATTTTAACATTTTACTTTCCTACTCCTTTATTTCCTTCACCTTTCTCCTACACTTAACAAAAATTAGAGACCACGTCTAAGATTGAAATCATGTCACGCAAAACCTACAAATAGTAGATATTTATAAAAGGAAAATTGACATCAACACGACAGCAAAGCAAATGAAATTATGTTAATTTGTTTTTCAATAGTTTATATAGAGATTTTTTTTATAAAAACTTATTAATTTAAAAACAATCTCTCAATAAAATAAAGAATATATATATATATATATATAACAACATATAAGAGGAAATATTTTATATGAGAGTAAGAAAATTAAATCTAGACCATTTAAATATATATAAAAAATTAAGATTTAATGTGATGTAACTAATTAAAAAGTTAACATTATGTAAAAAATTCACATAACTTTTTAAGATTAAATCTTGATATTCATGTTTAATTATATGATTCAAATTTAATTCTCTCACTCTCTTATAAAATACTTTCATCACATATGATATATGATAATATATATATATATATATATATATATATATATTACTTTGAAAATAAAAGTATTTTAAACTTCTCTAACTAGAATCAAGCTTACACTCAATATACATCTAGACATGCATGCATTACCGTGTATAAATATATATATATAAATAGAATCAACTGTTTAGTTGAGAACTCATGTATATAATTTGATTTATATATTTTACAAAGTTAGATCGTAGTCATATAACCTAAGTTTTTGTTGGTTTTGGTGGAACAATGACGAGAATCTAGGTAAATAATTCTCTTGGATATTTTCCTAAAATACAAAAAATCTTTTGGAGTTTAAAAACCTTTATCAAATAATATAAGGATCTTTATCAAACAATTAATAATCTGATACCATAAGATCAAGATCAAACCCTAATTGAAGTATTAATTGAAATTACTTGGGGTAAATCCGATTTATAAAATTGAATATGAAAGAGAGCTGGAGAGAAAAATCAAGGCACAAAATTTTATACTGGTTCCATCTTTAAGAGATCTACATCCAATTATCTCAAGAGTCTTGTGAGTTGAAATTTTTACTATAATTTCAACACCGCAAGTGGAATTAATCTTTAACTCAGCAGTGGATTGGAGAACACTTGAGATCTTCGACATAGGACAAAAAAATGTATTTACAAGCAATAAGAGCACACAAAGAAATTAAATGGAACATCCTTCTTCTTGAACCCTTCAAGAAGATAACTTCAAATCCTACACTTTGTGAAATCCTACAAAGAGCTTTGGAATTTAATAGGTTAAATTGCATTTGGAAACAATAATGATACCCAGGCACCAACAAAACAAAATTTTCTTTCCATGCAATAAATGAAGACTGGACTGAACATAACGCAATAAAATAGAACTGCTTCTATCACTACCTACACCTAAACGTAATCATGGTTTTGTTCAATTAAAATTTCAGACTAAAGGGTGACAGTGAGTAAATGATTGTAAAACCCACCAGTGGAGCACGTTAGCCTATATCACCAGTTATATTGACCTCTATATGATCAACTTGAGAAGAGGAATGTACAAATGCCTAGCAGACAGTTATCACCATCAGCCGTTATCTCCTGAGCTCAAATCAATATTGCTGACTCACTGCATTCTCTTGTCCTTGGAGTTGTGGAGTTGCGGAATCCACCACTGCACCTACCAGTCATTGGAAAATTAATCTTCTATTGAAGAATTAGGGTTCAGAAACATTGACAGGAAAAAAAGAAATAAAGTCAAAAATAGAAAATGCTCGGTACCAGAAATCTATTCTTTTTTATCAGTTCCTTTAAAAATCACTTCCTCTCTTAACATAATACCTACTTTTGATCATTAATTGTTTTGAAATCGTAACTCAAAAAACATATAGATGAGCTAGTGTTGTATATCACCATAACACATTAAATGCATGTTCAACATCTAGTCTTCAGAAAAGAGCATTTGTTTTTCAGGGAAATGGGTGGGCCCCGTACAGCAATGGAAAATTTAATCCAGCTTTTCATGCTTTCACCAATTCAAAAAAACACACGTAAAAAAAACAGAGAAATCCATCCAGCATCAAAATAACATCTTTTAATGCCAAAGGGTAGCACAATATGCAGCTGCAGTCATAATCATATCTATAATCTAATCAATGATGCTTACATGCTTCCTTTTAAGTTTTAACAGAAATAATTGAAATGAAGCAAAAGGTTATCTTCTGGAATTGGGATAAGGACATTATTCCAAATGTAACATCATGATTTTTTTCACGGCAGCAAATAGGAGTTGAGGCAAAATACTGTCAAAATGGCCACAAAGCCTGACTTGCATAAACCAACTAAATGTATGGACTGGACAAATAAAATTCAAGCCCAATCTAGCCCAGCCCAAAATCAGGTTGGCCTGCTAGCCTGAAATCTTATCTATTTTTTACCCCAACAAGCTATCAACTAAGTGCATGCCTGACACCACTTTTTGTTATAAGAATGGAAGCCTAGTTGATAAATGAACTAGCACACTAATTCATTTGTCATTGGCTCAACCCCGTGGTCCAAATTTCTTAATTCTCATTTGTTTAAATTTTTTTTGAGGATTGATTTATTGCAGAGAGAGATACATTTAGTGGCTGGCCAGAAAAATACACCTACATCAAATTGGAGCTGCCTGAAAACAGCTCAGCCCAAGTGGATCAAGTTGGCCTGTTTTGACAGATCTAAAATCATCCTATTATTTCACTTATTAAAAACCAAGCCACTTATTCTCAAAGCATAAACAGCACAGCAAGGGACAATTACCATTGCAAGCCCAATAGAGGTTTAGTCATTGGTCTGGTTGTAACATCCCTGATTTTCAACTTCTCAGCGGCTCTCACACTACGGCACTTCACGCAATAACACTTTACTCAACATCCTTATTGATCATAACCCTTCACTGGTCAGAACCCTCCATAAGCAGTCTTTTTTGAGACCTCGAAAATCAGCTATGCCTGCTTCCAGGATCAATGACTGTCCCCACAAACCAACACGAGACTTTTCAACATGTTTTGTTCTTACTCACGCTTTCTAGAAAACTTTCTAGAAGGTCACCCATCTTATAACTACTCCAAACTAAGCACGCTTAGTTGTAAAGTTCTTAAGTGATAGGCTATCGAAAAGTAGATGCATTTTGTTGGTATAGGTAGTACCAATTAATTTCTTTAAGTCACATCAACTGTACAGTTTCATATCTATCCAACTTCTGAATCCCTCTATTTCCGGTGTGATTTGTCGGGGTAACACACTGGTTGGGGAGGGAGGATGGAATCCCCAATTTAGTCCTTTTTTCATGTCAAACGTTAATGATAGAATTATTCCCTCAGTTCACTTGTTCAATGTTCCAAGCTGGACATATTTGTTCCCAACTATCCTAACCAGTTTGAAACCCTACCTTTGAAAATATATCTTTACCTAAAAATTTAAGATTTAGAGATACTTGGTTCATGACATGGTATTAGAGCCTTTGACAATGTGGTCTAGTGTTCAATCTTTGTCCCCCCATTCGTCTAATACAATTGAGCCAACACAAAGGCTTCTTGCATGTTAGATCTATAACAGTTTGAACCTTTGAAATAGTTGGTATATGATTGAACCCCAAAAAACAAAGGGATTGAAAGCAAACACATAAAAAAGACTAATTGCACTAACTACTAGTTTTCACTTTTCATACCTTGATTTGACAGATGCAAAGCGCTCTCAGCTACAGCAGGTTTCAGAAATTCAGTGTTGTAGTTTGGAGCATCACTTGTTTTAGCGTCTCTTGGAACTTCAGAGTTGGAAATAAGCACATTTGTTTGATCATTTGTTTGCACCTCATCTTTGGAACTTGCCACATCATTTGCTCCACCATTTGTCAAGTTTCCAATTAAGGATTTGGGTGTTTCATGTTTTTCATCATTTCGATTCAAAGCCGCAGCTTCTGGTTCTGGGTTGGCAGAAACCTGCGGGATAGCCATGTATATATAAAAGAAACTTAAAGAAAGAGCAGCCCAGCATTCCTAAGGATACAAAATTATTAGTTTGACATCTATTATATAGGAATATCATAAACAACAAGGACTCAATAACCCAAACTTGTGTATCATATCTTCTGATGAGATTCATATTCTCATTTCCCAACACAGGATGGTCACTTTTCAAACATATACACAATTAGATCCAGGCAAACCAACCATCATTTAGAAACGGACAATGTCATCTTATCAAGGGAAAATTATAAGAATATGACATAATTTGACCCATGGCAAATTGGCAAGAAAGGAAAAACATTATCATTGTACAGATATCCCAGGAATATATCAAATGAATTACATCAACAGGGAGGTTTTCTTGATGACATGGCAGGCTCCAAGCTACACCCTTCTCTGCTACCAAATCATAGATCAACCTCAGCTTATATCCGACCTTCTATTCTAACCACTTTAAGTGGAAATATCTTTAGAGACTTATGAAATTTACAGAAATGGATCTCAGGATTGGGCTAATAGATTATAGGAAATAAAGCAGCATTTTCAAGGAACAATGGAAGATACATAAACATATGGTATCTACAAGGCTTGAACAGAATAAAACTCAGTAAATTCAATATCTAAGGCAGTATATACTCTAGCTTGCAGCAGTTCTGGCAATTTTTAAGACAACAAAAAATCTGATATAATGTTGAAGACCAACTTCCTTTCAGTAAGAAATCTCAACAGAATCACTTGGTCATTTTTTTTCACACAGAATAATTCTATTGACCAATCTCTGACAGGTGGAAAAAAAAAATAGAAATCAAGTAGAGAAAACAACTTCACCTTATGGGTATCAGAAGGATGGGCAGTCATTGGGTTACTTGACATAAGCACGGCAATGGATTCAGTGCGGTGTTCATGAGATTCTGAACTGTCTCCATGAGATGCTTCTCGGTTTTCCATTTGATTTTGCTTGACCACTTTAGGAGTCTTTAATTGGTTAGAAAGTATACCATTTGAGACAATACAATCAATTTCACCGACAGTCCTTTTCCTGCTTGGTGAATTAAGCATAAATTGAGACAAACTTATATACAAAAAGGTGGTGCTTAATACTAGCAACACATTGAAAAGTCAAAGAGATTGGTGAGGGGAAGAACCCAAGAAGACATACCTACTGCAAGTATGAGCACCTGAGTACAGAGAGTTAGGCTTGTTTAAAAACAGAATTCCGCGAAGAGGTTTTCCATCAATAACAGTTTCAATAGTATATCCTTCTGAGATGTTTTCAGTAACCTTGGCTTCAAACATTTTCTTTCCGGGAGGTAGGGATTGGTTTACTGGGATATTTAGTCTACCTGCATTAATGATAGTCAGCATTTAGCTATCCCCAAGTGGTACTTTAAAGTGTAAATAGTCAAATATCGTTTAAATTGTTTTTGTCCTCCAGGCTCGTTAATGATTAAAATCAAAACTTTTAGAGGGATCATTATTTTAGTCATCACTGACTTGCCATAACTACATTCCATATCTAAAGATTTGACACATACTAGTTGCAAGAGCAAGATCTACATGAACACAAACTTGACTAATTAAACATGATGAAGAGTTCAACTAGGAAAATCAATTCTCGCTGCCTTAAACTTAATTAGCCAGATTGCCGAAATATTTAAATGTAAGGTCTGACATAACTTTGAAGAAATTCTTGAATCCAACAAATCTTTAAGCTTACGTTGCACAAATATGATAGACCATTGGGTACAATATGGTACAAGATACAACAATTTTAAAAAAAATGCAGGCATGGCCATATACTAAATAAAATATAATTATATTTGTAAATAGCTTATATTTTATTAATTTATTTTTCTTGATTTCTTTATTTTAAATGGCAATATCTTGCTTTGCCATCATCATTGTATTCTTGCTGGTCTTTATTTTATTCTCTTGAAAAAATTATTAAAAAAGCATAATCATAATCAAATTTAAATTATAAAAAAAATGCAATATTCAAGTGAGGATAATAATCCCATCATTATCCCAAGAAAAAATGTACATCAAGACTTAAGAGGTTTGAAGATAAGATAGTTCAGCTCTAACACAAAGGAAACTGTATAATATACATGTAGGGCTTTATGAGGAACACTAGACTTTATGATATCCATGAGATGAAGCAGAAACTTTATGTATAAAAAAAAATTCTTACTTGGTTGGCTATAATTCAACACTGTCATGATCTGTCCCACATCAGAACCCACTCCATATCTAATGAGAACTTGATTTTGGCTAGGATTGGGATTTTGTTCTAGGCATTTCAGTTTCAATTGCTTCTTTAAAGATAATTTTTCTGGTCTCTGTTCACTTTCCCGAGCAATCCCTAATAGTCAAAATTATATCACAATTTGTTATGTACATAATAATCTAGCAAAATATCAGAACCAAATGTTACATTAGAAAAGTTAATAGTTGCAAATAAATGACACTTTGCTGAACCTGTATATAGGTAATACACATCATCCAGGGCCTCAAGAATTTTATTACAACCACCGATGAATATAAGAACACCACTCCTACAAGGGTCTAAACAGTCACCAGCCACCGAAAATCTAGCGGAAGGACCATTTGTTGCAGTTGTAACATTTGTCCAAACACCAGTATCTACACTCAGATCAGAAATGAAAGATTATATAAGAAATCTCAATTCAATCAATATTTATCAAAACTATCACACTACCCATTTCTGAACACCAAACAAGAATTGATTAATCAAATTAACTATATGTCTTTCTAAAAATTGAGAAATTACCATATATATTACAATATCCACTAAAGCAATAATTTTGGGAAAAGTTGGACCTAGACCCTACTTTAATTTTAAAAGTTAAAATGATTAATGTGAACTGCTCATCATCAAAAAGATTGAATGTCTGCTCAAGAAATGTGAAAAGCACTTTTCACCAATGAAATGTGCAGAAAAATAAGTTTGCCAACAGACAGTCACTTGAACAGATCCTCCATGAGGGCTAAATTCTAAACTAAAAGGGCAAGAATTATAAAAGTCAGAGCAATTACACTCACAGGAAGTTTCTGCTTTAATTAAACAGTTAAACCACAGTACAATACAGACAAAAACTTAAATGCAAAAAACATATTCTTCTAAGCTATAATGAACATACCAATATCAAGCATATAAAGGTCATTATAAAGATTTTGGTCATCTGTAAATCCACCAAAAACAAACAAGTTCTTGCCAAAAGAAACAGTGGAATGACCAGCTCGAGGTGGCAACAATTGGCCTGATGTACTCAGCTCCCTCCAAATTAGAGTATCTAATATTTACAGAAGTTCCAAAGGAAATTATTAAATTCTGAATAAAGCTTCTTTACTTTGCACTATTTATAATTCATTGTAAATTTATATTTGTAATATTACAATTCAATAAAATAAAAAATTAAAAAAATGAAACAAATAGATACCAGTATCAAGAATATGGACATCAGACAAATAATAATCATGCCCATCTTCACCCCCTATCACAATAATTTTGTTTTTCCAAGATGAACAACTGTGGCTATCACGAGGAGATGGTGGAGTGCCTGATGTTGTAGCACACTTCCAAACAAATGTCTCTACAATTGAAAGAGTGAAAAGCAATTATCAGCATGTCCTACATCTAATCAATTAATCAAAAGTAACAGATGAATTTTCAACACAAATGCAAATGTGAAAGGAAAATAAAAACTAACTAAATGTTGAAAAGCTCCACAGTCCACACCCAAAACCCCTACTTCTCTCAACCAAACAAGAGCTCTGTCATTTCATTCACAACTGATTATAATGAGCCTCTACAAGCTAGCCAGGAAATATATGATTTTGCCAAGTTCAAACATGTTCATACAAAAATAATCAACAAACTAGGAAACCCAAGTCAATTTTGTCATTATCACCTATATTTGGTATTGGTCTCATTTAAATACAAAAGGAATAAATCATGCCGTGAACTAACTTGCTCCCTAACTGGCAATATGAGTGGGAAAATCACCTGTATTTAATATGTAAAGATCATTGTAGTAGAGCTCATTATTATTATCTGCAGCTTTTCCACAACCTCCAAAGATGAATAGCCGTTTGCCAACAACTGCTGCACTATGACCCTCACGTGCTGGTGGCCCTTCTCCTCTTATGGTTGGAGAAACCCATGTTTGCAAAGCTAACAATGATTTAACATCAGTGAGTCAAATAGTAAAGAGATAAATAACAGACAATTAGACATAAGCTACATAACATTCTCACATTTTAACTTAAGCTGTAATTTTCAATGTCATCATCATCCAAGGAAAGGGACTACATATACACACATAGGCTATACATAGACCATTGAACTTGAGCTAAAGAACAGACATTTTTTGGCTTTTGGAGGCAAAAAAAGATTAAATAATTTAGACATGAGAAAGATGACTCACAAGTGTCTAATATGTGCAAATCCTTGAGAGGGTTCATTCCATCTGTACCCCCAAACACAAACAGATTATCACCAACGGCTGTGCATGTATGGCTGTCCCTAGGTGTAGGTGGGGAGCCTTTTAAAGCGGGTTGGCTCCATGTCTGCTTCACTGCAAATCAGAAATAAGGAATCAGAAAAATAAACAACACAAGTCCTACATTATAACAACAACAAATGGATAAAAATATATATATTTAAAACCAGGCCAGGCACAAAAGTACTATAAAATAAATAAGGTAATACTAATACACACTCTACAACATCAATTACAAAACAAGTATTCATTATCCGTTTCAAACCTATCAAAAAACAAAGACAAAATGTTTTCCAACAGCAAACACATCATCATAATAACATGGGAATGAGGAAGCGCACGCACGAACCAGTGTCGAAGACATGAACTTGGTTGGTCTGACAGTTATCTTTGCCGTAACCACCGAAGACATAGACAAGTCTGCCACCTTTGACGGCGTTGCAGGTGTGACCCCACCTCTTCCCTGGCCCTCCACCACCCTCTGTTGTTGTGCCTATCGCCTTCACCTCAACCTTTTCCCACCTCATTTTCGATAATACAAGAAATCAATTTTTCGCTAACCACCCCAATTAGAATACTATAATTTTAAAAAAGGGATTTTTCTGAATTTTTTAATTCGAAAAAAATGTGGCGAAGAAGAAACAACGGGGTGGGAGCGAGGGTGAAATGAAAACAGAGGGAGACGACATACATGCGAATGAGGAAAAATGGTAAAAGTGTCAAATCAAATGAGAGAGAGAGAGAGAAACTGGTTTTTTTTGTTTGGCTGATAAAACCGAGGCCAGTAAAAAAAATCTAACGAGAGACAGGGGGTGAATCTCAAGAGGGATGGAGAATTTGTGGTGGTCTGATCGATAGCTTTTGTGAAACGTGGCATGTAAATTAGTCGTACGATTCATGTAAATTAGGCTTAGAGTTCTTAGAATTTAGGTTTTTGTTTAGAGGGGTCTATGGTGGTTCGTTTAATATACTTATTTTGAAATGAACGGCTGTATAGGTATATCGGATGAGTTATTCGTAGTGACATTAATTTAAAGTAATAAAATATTTTATAGTATTCTATGTTGATCTAGAAACTTGAGGATGACTCAACATCTGATTGACCTCATAGCCCAGTCTTTCTTTCCCAATTGTAAGCTTATTTTCCAATTCGTCTCTGTTTGCTTTCCATGCTTCCCTTTTGCACCTTTGAAAATTGATTTTATTACTGATTGTTGATGAACCCTAATACTGTCGAAGATTCACTCCTCTAAGTTGTGGCATTTCCGTAGTCAATCGGAACATAACTGAAGAGGAACTGGTGTAGAGTGTTTTAATGAAAATTGGGCAATGGTGACGATTTGTGGATTCAGGCATCAGAAAGGAAGGGAATTTTGAGGTGTATGTGTTTATTGAGCAACATTTGTAGGTCTTTTTGCATATAAAGTTGAAATCAATTTTTACAATGAACTAATAGTCAAAAGCAAGAAGTTCTTTTATTTTATTAAACTCAATAAGAATATAGTCATAAGAGATAATTTGGTTCTTATTTATTTATTTTAGTTATTTGGAAGATAGAAATATTGACTTTAGGTGCATTGGAATGCTTTACTGGGGATGACATATCATATTTGTATACTGAGACATCAAGAATTGATTCAGGGTTTGGATGATTTGGGACATATATTGTAAGTTCTAACATCGACTCATCCTCATTCCATTTAAGAGTTGTTTTTTGCAAAATTAAGTGAAATTCCAATGGTGAAAGAAGGGGTAAAATGGGGAAAGTAAGCTTGCACATAGGGAAAGGAAGTCTGGGTTAAGGGGATTGAATGTTTTGCTTAATTTTTCTATTGTGCGAATACTGATGGATTGTGCTTGGGGCTGCCCCCTTGATTGACTTGAGTTTATAATAGAATGCAGGTGAAATTTATTAATTCCGAGTATTGGATTGTGTTTTGAATGAATTGAATCAAAGCTTGGTACTGCCTCCTATGCCAGATTTGCAATACTTTTTTGACTACCAATCACACAAGCTTTGGTCTCCAATTCACAATAATCTTCCTCTGTCCAACCACAAACAGAAGCCCCTTCATCTGATCTCAGTTTCAACTTGATGGATCCCGAGCTGTACGTAGACACGATATTCTACCTAAGTATCTTACACACAACAGGTAACACTTGGTAAAAGGCCTATCACATGGATGCACTTGTTTCTTGACAGGAAATGATTATATTTTATCCATAGATTGTGTCTTATGTCTAAAATCCGTAGGTGGGCAACCTAATGAAGACTGCAAGGGACTGTGATGGCTGAAGAAGAAATTTTGGACATGGAGAGTGGTAGGAAGTTTGGATCCATTGCAATAACAGATACCGGCAATTGTTTGAAGAGTCCACAACCATACTCTTAAAGTTTCTCAAAGTGAATACAGCAATTTTTGCTAGACGTAGCAATACTAAATTCTAAGCCTCCTGATCTATATAGATCGCTGATAAGGGTATTATATATTCAGTTCTCATGTAAACCACATATAGCTTACTCTACCTCTTTATGTCAATATACAGTCGCAAAACCTCCTCGTATCCATACCACTTAAAATAATGGACTAAGAAACGTATCAATGAGAATGACATGGGATCACTTCGGCCAAATCAACATTGTTAACCTAAGCCAAATGTAGCTGTAGAAGAAAAACTGACCCAACCATGTTGATTATAACAGTACACCATACTACTACACATTCATCATCATCATCATCATCAACAGCACCTTTAATCCAAATTAATTGGGGTCGGTGGTAGATGAACCCAATGATAAATCGAAAAACAAAGCAAAAGAGAGAAACATAGTTAAAATAACAGAATGGTGAGAGGAAAAGAGAAAAGAAGAAAAGAATTAAAACAAGGAACAACTGGAACATAGAACTACTAAAGGGTTTAACCCTCCATCAGACTTATAGCTTTTCTCCACTCCGTCCTAAGACATACCGTCCGCCAATCTAAATCCCACTCCATTAGGTCTTGTTTAACTACCTTTCCCCAGGTAAGTTTTGTTCAGCAAGGCAAATTCTGCAACAGAAGATCATTTTTCTTTTTCATAATCTATTCTAGTAAAGCACAATACACATACTAATTACCTACTCCTGCTTAGTCTTCCACAAAATATGGAGCCACAAGCTGTTTGTATACTTCATTAAAATTAAGGCTTTAAATATGTCACTTGATTCCATTCTTCTAAGATTAAATTTAAATGCAATTCTTTAGCTACTCTTGATATTGTTCTCCAATCAAAATTGAAGGAGCCCCTCAATAATTATCATAATAAAGATTTGCATTAAGGGTCTGCAATCTACATACGTTTACTAATGTGAAACTTCACTGCAGCATCAATGAAAGATTTTTTTTTCAAAGTCGTGAATTAAAACCACGACAGAGACTAAAATGATTAGTTAACTTTCACAATCTCAAAAACTAGAATATTAAGCTTCAGTTTATCCAAAAAAAGAAAAATTCACCCAATTTCACCATAAACACGTCACTGAAGGTAAAAATCTAACACACTCACGGTCAACATTTTAGTATCGCATTCACTGCAATTTTCCTGCAATATCAAGGATTGGGAATTGAAAACATTGCTTACTCTAACAACTATCAATAAAACGAGTGACTCAAAAGAAGAAACCTAAAGTGAAATAAATTGCGCCAAATTGCAGCGTGAAGCATTATCATTCTTTTTTTAGTAATTTTTTATACAAGAACGATACAGTGAAACTGGATGGTTCCTATACGTTGTTGTTGTGTAATTTTGACAAACACTAGGACGGGGTGCTGCTGCGGAGCCTATAAACGATGCGTCCTTTGGAGGAGTCGTAGCGGCTGACCTCGACCTTGACTCTGTCGCCGGGGAGGATCCGAACGTAGTTCTTGCGGATTTTGCCGGAGATGTAGCCCAGAATCAAGTCCTCGTTGTCGAGGCGCACGCGGAACATGCCGTTCGGGAGGGACTCCATGATCAGCCCCTCGTGGACCCACTTCTGCTCGCCGGACTTGTCGCCCTTCGTGGTGGCGGCGGCGGAGATGGCGGGCGCGGCCGGAAGAAGCAGCGGAGGAATGAGGAAGGAGAGGGTGCGACGGAAGGGAGGGAGGGTGAGAGGGGAGAATTGGGTGCGCGACGGTGTAGGATGGTGACAGTAACGGTGGTGAAGGATTGGGGTGTGGAGTGAGGTGGGAGATGATGATGTGAACATGTCTTTGTGTTGTGGTGTGAAGACGAAGCTGTGAGTGGTTTGAACGATTTGGTTGGAAGGAAAACGAATGGGGTTTATGGTGAGATAAGGTTTGGGCTTAGGCAAGGCAAGACCAAGGGGAAAGATATATTTTTTAATATATAAATTATTAACTAAATTTATATGATTAATATTTATTATAAATAAGTATATATTCATCAAACGTATATTTAATTCAAATTAATTGGAGTCGATGATAGATGAATTTAATGATAAATATGAGAAAATTGAAGAAAAAAAGGTAAAAGCAAAGAAGGAAAAAAAAGAAAGGAGGAGATGAAGAGGAAAAGAACTAAAAAATGGACAATATAGAACATATAGATAACAATGAGTTTAACCTTCCATCAAACTTATAATTTTCTTCCATTTCGTCTTAAGATACATTGGCTAACAATCTATATCTCTCTTCATTAAATTTTATTTAGTTATCTTTTTCTGTGTAAGTTTTGACCTATCTCTACCTTTTTTTTTTGTCGAGCTCTTAATATCAAATTTTAGTTCTTACATAAGCATTCAAGGACCGTTTCATTACAAACTCAAACCACCTCGGTCTATGTTCTTTCATCTTTTCACTCACCGATACTACTACTAACTTTTGTCGAATATATTCATTTCTTATCTTATTCATTCTCGTGTAACCAAACATTCACTTTAACATCCTTATTTTTGCTCACCCTATTTTATACTCATGTTGTCTATGTGCTGGTCAACATTCAATTACATATAACATTACAGATCTTACTGTTGTTTTATAGAATTTTTCTTTTAATTTAAGAAAAATTTTATGATCGCACAACAACTCAGATGTACTTCGTCATTTCATCCACTTTACTATGGATCTATGACTTATATTTCCATCAATCTCTCCACCTTATTGCTTTCATATTTTTCTTTGCTTCCCTATTTTTCAAAATCTAGGATTTTAGCTCAACTGTCAATTTCAAATATTGAAAGTTAATAAAAAAATCTTGAATGCTAAATGGCTAATGTAACATTGTAATGTTGAATTTTTTAATTGAATTCTTAGGTAATTTAAAAAGACTATTTTTAATAATTTTTAATTAATTCTTATTAAATTAAATGTTTTACTAATCAAATTATTGTTTTTAAAAAACTCTATTATAGTGTTGCATCAACAATTTTTTTATCAACATTTTCTTATTAACTATTAATGTCCTAAAATTGAAGGTTAAACTAAAATCCTTGATTTTGAAAAAAACAAGGAGATTAAATATCTATTTTTTTATAAGAAGGTGAAAATTGCACATGGAGTAAAATAAAATAACCAAAATTTTATTTTAGTCTTAAAATTACCAAGTATACACCAAAAAAAAAAAAAAGAAGAATAGTAATTTAAGGTGATTGTGAAAATTTTGGTCCTCAAGCATGGAGAGAATGAAAGAGTCACTTTTCAAATTGTATGATCAAATTTATCAACAACTAATAATTTAATGGGGTGTATGATCAAATTTATCAACAAATAATAATTTAATGGGGTTTAACTTATTTGATTAAACAAGATGCATGAATTGATGTAAATCATTTGATACCTAATTTTAATTCATGCGGATAGGAAAAAATAATTGATGAATGGATTAAAACTATTTAATTTTGTAAATTACTAGTTGGATATTAAAATCACAATTAAAAAAACTGAGACTCCTTTGGTGTAGACTAAAAAGGGTTTAACATCAATAATATATCATTCAAACCTGAAAAGAAAAGCAGTAAATTTTCCTATGCACGGCTGTTAAACCAATGTCTTCAATAGGATACCTAACATAAACTTATTGAACAGTAATAAACACACATTTCCAGGGTATGAAAAAGGATTTAGAATCTTCCTTTCCGAACCCCTGCCCAAGCTATGGCTGCAACAGCAGCACCCCCCAAATGTGCAGATCCTGATATTTGACTGTTTCCCTGCAATTTAATAATCAACAATAATTTATTTTAGTATTCTGCCATGGAATGAATGACAACATGTGTAGGAGAGGACAAAGGGGGATAGTTTTGAAGTGGTCTAAGGCATAGTTATTATAAATTGAATGATTTATTTAATACAATTAAGCAAGCCAGAGGTTCGTATTTTGTGGTCAGGCAAAGATGACTCCATGCACGACTCAGTACAATTAGAACCATCCATTACAATCACATGATTCAACAATTTATCTATTTTTCTTTCACCAATTCTCATTAAAAAAATTGAAAAGTTAAATAAACTTAATGAAAAAGGAACTGCAGGAGCACAACTCAACTCATTTTTTTTATTATTCCATAGTGCTGTTCTCATTCTTTTTTAAACCAGTTGGTTCACAGTCATTTTCTCACTCCGTGCACCCTATATGGCTATTCCATTCCTCTGTTTTTGCACCCTATATGGCTATTTCCATTCCTCTGTTTTTGCACCCTATATGGCTACTCCATGCCTCTGTTTTCACTTTTCTTAGATAATGGCTTCACACAGTCACTCTATAAGCACCTTATGTGGCTGTATCATTGCCATTGCTCTATTATTGTTATCACGAAACATAGGCTTCGTGTCATCACTTATGTGCTAACTGTTTCTTAGACAGAGAAGAAAAGGAAGAAGAACGTTAACTGAGAAAATTTTACTTTTCTTGACTGTATTACATGTTTAATGTAATTATCATCCATAGTTTACATTTCACAGTGAGGGGATGTGCAATTAGGATGAACTACCATTTAGTAGGAAGACAGAATTATGACTCGTGGCATGAGTACATTTCGTAACTTATGTGGTATTGATTTTTAATTTATCAGCTTTTATATAAGTTGATAATGTTAAAATGGATGTGTGGCTACACAAGAAAGGATATAATACAAAATGGTTGTATACGAAAAGATATTCCTCATATTAGTATGATATCTGTTTAGGAAAAGATTAAAGAAAATTGATTAAACTGGTTTGGACATGTGCAAAGAAAATCACTGAAGACACTAGTGAGGAGAGAACATCATATGGTTAGTTTCTAGTATTGTAATAAGAGGTACAGGGAAACCAAGAAGGACACTAAAGGAAATTGTTAAAAGGGATCTCATGGTAAATAATACTCCTAAGAATTGGTTTTTGACCAACCCAATGACCATCATGTAATTCACACAGCTGATCTTACCTAGTGAAATAAAACGGTTGTTGTTATATCAATTAATAGCAAGACTCCATTATGACTTATGATTCCATTTTGACAGATGATTAAGTTGTTTTGTCAATTCCTATCCTAGTTTATAGCTATTTTTTCATAGCTTCTAAATTTATTTATACTATTCAAAAATTGGTTTGGCTATTTGTAATTTACATCCCAATTTGATAACCATGATCTTAAGGCATCAAGATTGAAACAAAAAGACTGTTTATACAGAAATTACTATACACAGAATAGACCTACTAAATCTTGAAACAGTTTGTAGAAATTAAGTTGATTTTTTTTTTGGGGTACAATAGTGGCAATAAGATTGGAACTAATGATCTCATACAAACTACCCAAAACCCTCACAAGTCACAACTAAGTCTTATTTTGTAGAAACTATGATGTCATTGAACGAGTTACAACTCTACAACTAATTTACTCAAGATGGAAAACACTATGAAGAATAGTAAACAAGCCTTGGAGAATTCACCATACCTCAAGTATCCTCAGCATATCTTTCCCAATCAAAAAGATACCCTTAATTAACAAGAATTTATAAGAGAAAAGAAAAGGATATATTAGTATCTGCATCACAAACTTCACAATTTTGGTTTAGCGTAATAAGGTTGAGAAGAACAAACCAGCAAGACCGCAGGAACTGGTATAAAAAAGTCAAGGTAAAGGGTTGCTTTTGGAAAGAGAAATATGTCAAGTAGCATAACTGCATTTACAGCTCCACTTGCCCCCTAATGATAGCCAAGTTCTAGTTCAATTAATCGGAGGTAGTGATATTAAGCAATGTCACAAGTTATACAAGATAGTAATTTTCAATGCAACAATTAAGAGAAGATAAAAAAAAAAAAAATAGATGTTTCTTGCAACCAGGAGAACTTCATTAAGTGCAATATATATTAATGCTGGTGGGCAATGACAACTCATGTATGCATATTGATATGTGCCATAAAGCAAAGGTACTAAAAAAAACAAAGTGTAGAACCCAAAATGAAATGAAATCATTGACAACATTAAATGTCACACAAATCGCACCAGAAAGAAATTTCCTGTCCAGACATGCTAAGCACCCATGAAAAATTAAATTTATGTAGCAATATCCTCTTTCTTTTGATTCTGAATAGAAAGATTTTCAAGGAATCAACATAGTTTAAAAGTAAAAGGTAAAAATAATTCCCTGAAAATACACTGTTCATCAAAAACATAGATGGCAAGTCATACCAAGAACATCTGTTAGAACAAAACACAGCCTATATTTCCTAAAGCTTACCAATGCTAATTCCTTTGATACAATCATAGCTCTCCAATCCTGTTGCAAATGCAGAGAAACATTCAAATTCAATAAAGAATTGTTGAGTAAGACCTTTCCTTTTATTTTATTGTTTTTTGGGGGAAGGGTCCAGGATATACACTTTTTGCATTTTGTAAAGTATTTCAACCAAATATGTTTAAATTCCAACAAGAGAACAAGTATTCAATTTTACTCACATGTCAATGAAATTTATCACTGGCAGTAATCATCTAGACCTAGGTATAAAATATGTTTATCAAACAACCATTGCATACTATTAACAAAACAATTTTTTTTGTCTATCTTTCTGGAAAATTCAATCATAGATGTTGGCTCTAAACCAAATGTGAAGAAAAGTTTCAGCTTTGAGTTTCAAAAGTTACAGGTAGGTAAATCAAATTTAAAGTAAAATATAGACAATAATATCTCAAAGAGGTTGTGATTTGAAGAATTGGCATATTAATTACTATACTATTCTAGTTTCTGAAGTGGGCATAAATCAAAGTTTTGTTAATTTTCTTTACTCGGAAATTGCAAATTTTAATAATCATTGGACCTTTGATGTTTGTGCTTTATAGGCCTGATGAATTAAGTAAAAAACAGAGCCACCAACTGCCCCAGCAAGATACAACTTCAGCAGAAATTCAGGTCCAAAATTTCTTCCAATCTGCCCAAAGCCCAATGGGAATAGTTAAAGAGTAATATATAGAAGCTAAAAGAACAAATAATTCATTGAAGAAAAGCAGGAAATAAATTTATCAACCGAGTGATGGCCTCTAAGTTAAACTAATTTTTTTGCAAACTAGACTATGCTAATAATAAATAATTAAATCTATTTACTACCATGGCATGTATGCCAATGACAATAATATCTTTCTTCTTTTGGTAAAATCACAGCCTTCAAATCTTATTGCTCTAAAGGTCTCAACTCCTAGTCCTAACATAGTAAAAACTTAATTCCTAACACATCATAGCAACTCAAAGGGAGACACACACGCACACACATATATAAAGGAGAATTAAACAAAGACAGAAACAAGTGAAAAATAATGACCCAAAATATAATACAAGAATAGCAACTTACATTCATTCCAAAGAAGTAGAGTCCAATCATGTTGGAAACTATATGCCAGGTATCTACATGACTGAATGCATTGGTAATCAAAGTGTGCAACCGTCCACTCTTAAAATTGTCCAAAGAGATCTGTTCACAGCAAGTAATTGAATTAGCAGTCTAGATGTTGTTAAATCCATACAACAATAACATTGAAGGTTGAAACAACACATTTCTCAATTCTATCATTCAACAGCCTGTAAAGTGCAACACCAGGAATCATTATTACTTTGTTTTTAAGGCAAAAGAACAAATAAGGCCTGATGGATGGGGATTAAAGCGATCCCAACTAGGTTAGCACACCCTGAATCTCCAGCCAAGCACAGGACACCCAAAATATATTAAATATGAAAAAAGGATAAAGATAGACAACGCATCATGGGGGGGCAAACACCAAACCCACGAGATGATCAAAGTTAGACTTAAACTACCTAAACCTGTAGTTTGGTAAACTTGTCCTATCATTTACAAAATAAAAAATAAAAAAATAGCTATCATATGTGGAAGTGAATCCCACCAACAGAAAGAATTTACAGAAGTGTCATATGCCGTTAATTTATCAGCACAAGCATTTCCTTCCCTCACGAAAAAAGTGGCCAATCAGGAATTGCATATATTTAGTTAGCTGAATGCAGTTTTGATTATATCTGTTGAAATTATGGGACTTTTAGGTATAGAGGGAAGAAAAGAGATAAAAGGAAATCCTTTTTGATATTAATTGAGATGTAATACAATGAACAGGTGTGTTTTATATTTTGTAAAACCTAAAACACTAACTTTTATTTACAGTACATATTAATCAAAATCCCAATTAATTAGGGAAACAATTTATGATAAGATGAAATATGATAACCAATCCTGAGAGCTATAAGGAAATAATGAAACTAATCCTACCTAGAGGATAATCAACGATATGCTAAGATATTTTCACAAATTCTAACAAAATCACACTAATCTATATGCATCAGGTATGGATTTGGGTCAAGCATCTCATAGTATCTCCAAAAAATAAACTTCCACTTGAAAATGAGGATGTCATGGCGGTTAGGAATTAATTAAAACTTCAAAACTCCACGACTCCTCTCTCCATCCTCAATAAAAATAAAATAAGCACACTGATACAACTGCAAAGATAGTAGTAATATATTATGCCACTATGACACCATCTTACTCTGAAGGTTTGCTAAGAAACAACTGATTGACCCACGATAAAGGAGGGAGTGCCATACAAAGCAAATGTCAAGCAAATAATATCTACAAGTGTGGCAAAATCAAGTTGAGCAAACTTTATAAATAAAGAAACTCACAGTAAAGTTCTTTATCATAAACTTTTCATCTGCTATCCTCCACAATAAAAAAATAGCAACATTAGCTATAATCAAGCCCAAAACCATGTCATTAGCTGTTAGCCCACGGAGCCATGATCTCCTGTAAACAGGAAAAAAATATATTATTGAAATTACTATATTGTATGCAAAATTGTAAACAGATTAAACAAGTGGACTAAAATTTAGAAATCATGACCTTTCAAAATAATACTATTAGTGGAAATCTTTTTATTACCATCCCCCTAATGAAGGAGAAAGTGACAAGAAAATTCAGACTTTCACCAACATAAGGCATAAACTTTATGCCAAACAAACAACAATATTTTAGAGCATAACTGTCTGCCATCCTATTTGTTTGATTTACATGCACGAAGGCTGGAATGATACTACAGTACATTACAAGTCAGCTAATGACAAGTTGTGTACAACCATATAAAGGATTGAAAATAGCTATGAAATGTAAACTATCGAAGATTTCACTGTAGAGGTGCAAGAATTAGAAGAATAGGAAACTAGAATGGATAAAAGATTTGAACATATTAAATTAAAGCACATGTAAGTGCTTAAGCTCAAGAATTACTACCTCCGTTCCTTTTTATAAGACCTAATTATCTCATTCATCATGATTAAGAAAAGTGGGTAATTTAGTTTTACAAATAAATTTGTCCTAAATTTATATATTTTCTCAAAAATACCATTGTCATTAATGCTCTTCTCTCTCTTCTAAATGTTTGTCAATACAACCTCTATCTTATTTAATTAAGGGTATTTTAGTTAAAAAATTATTAATGCGAGACATTATGGATTGTGTTTTATAAAAAAGAACAAGCACAACTTTTAATTTGGGTCTTATAAATAGGAATGAAGGTAGTAATTTACAAGACTTGGAATTGTCAAATTTGGCACTCAGAGGGCATTGGCCTTCATGCTGCACATTATAAGCTAAAAATGACACCTTCTCTAAATAGGACTGTCTACAATTGAATTTTAGAGTGCCTTCTATGAGACCACCACCAAGGAATGTATAAAAGTCATGAGAGCTTTAGGTACGATCACAAGCAGTGCCATGAATCACCAACATAGAAATTGGTCAAATGAAATAAAAGTTCAAAAAGATTCCATAGTTTTGGACCCTGAGCACTTATATAGAATAAAATAAGAAAGAAAAATGAATTAAGTTTCCCTTGTAAAGCTAAAATCAACTTATGCACCTTACTTTCGTAGAAGCTTTGTCATCGAACTTCTTCCCAAGCTCAGATGTATAAGGTAAGTTTAACTCAAATAAGAAGCTCAATTCATTTTACCTTTTTATTTTCTTCTCCTAAAAGTGTTTACTTTATCAAAGGGGAACTTAGTACGTTGACCCAAATGACCATTCAACAATGTGTTAAAATCAGGCAAGGAATATATATACTTTATTTCACACACAAAAAAGAAGAAGCAAAAACCCTAATTAAACCCAGTGGTCATTCGAATAAGAAAGCACGGAACTGTTATAGTGCTGAATCCACGCATAATGCTAGGGAAAAATTACCAAGAACGCCGGGAAAAATCGTGATTATGGCTGAAATTGAAGTTGTGTCGAATAAAATAATGAAGACTGGGCCTGCAACCTAGTTGGAGGCTTCTGGCAGAGACCCTGAGGAGAGGATTGAAGGCGAAGTGGCGCGAGATCATTGGTTGGGAGAGAAAGGCGCGAAATTTGGTGGAAAAGGAGCGGCATGAGTGAAAATGATGAAGTGGGTGAGTGAGGAAGGGAGAGTGAATGCGGTTCAGTTGATGCAGTTGGGGTTGCGAAGGTCTGGGAACAGAGGAGAAGACGCTGTGAGTGTTGAAGATACGGTGGTGAGAGTTGGTGTGGCGAAGGGGATGCTGTGCCTGTGCCACCAGTTTGCGAATTAAACCCTGCATTTTGAGTTCTTACGTACACGAAACCACTAGTGTTTGTATTTTCCTTTATAATCCAAAGGAATGGAAGAAGACAAGGTATTAAAAAATTTATAATAATTCAGATATAACTTATTTAATCAATTAATTAAATTTCTTGGTATGTTTTGTTTTGGATTTACTTTTAATTTTATCAAATTCAATTCTAAAATTACGATAAAAAAACCATTAACAAATAGTTGTTTTCTTTTGTGTTTTCAATTTTCTTAATTTTAGAGTCAAAATTGATAGGAGATATGCAATTAACTAAGGAAAAAAATCTTTATAAGTTAAAATTAAACTTTTAAAATTTAATGTCTGAATTAAATCATTTAAAATATATAAGAATCAAATTAATAATTAAGTTAATTAATTTTTTAAATATTAATCTAATGAGTATAATATATGTTAAATTTGTGAGAAAAAATTTGAATTCAGTTCTCACATAATATATTTTTGAAGATGATAAATAAGAAATTTAAGCGAGATTAAATCTTAAATTAAGGATTAATCTTATAATCAATCTAAAAGATTATAATTTATGAGAATATCTTAAACATCTTATTTATATCTTTGATTTAAGTGACATCGGTTCAAAAACCTTAAACAAGTATAATAAATAAAAAAATTATTAAAAGTAAGTTTTATAATGAGTATAAAGGTCGTGCTAATAAAAAAAATAATATAAAAGAGTTTTTATAAATAAGTTTATGTATAATTAATTTTAATTTATGAAAAAAAATATATTTCATTTTTCATTTTCTTCTCTTATGTTTGAAAAAAAATATTTAAATGGGGATTAAATGTATTTTTTAAACCAAGATTTCAATTAAAAGTGTTTTAAGAGCTACTAGAGAGAGAGAGAGAGAATTGAAAGGAAAAAAATGCAGTGCATTTTTTTTATATTCACCAGGGGAAAAGGCAATTTAGATTTTTTGGAAAATAAGAATAATATTGGGTAGTTTTTAGGATGTGAGTGGGTGTAAGTTAATTGAAGAGATTAGTTAATAGGTATACAAAAGAAACTTGAAAATGTGATTTTAAGAACAAAATGAAAAAAAAAAAATGTATATCAAAACATTGTATTTCTTTTATTAATAGTATAGATATAGATAAATGTAAATCAGAAAACTAACACCTAATACATAACTCTCATTACAATGCGTCCTAGACATGGACACATCTTCATGATTTGTTCCATACTTTGCATGCCAATTTGTACAAGAATTAGTCTCTCAAAGAATATGCAGATCCCGAATCATCTTGATTAGAGGAAAATAAAGGTGGAATCTATCAGAGCTGTTCCGAACTAAATTAAAAGCCATCTTTGAATTGGATGCACGAACATTAAACCTGCAGCCGTCATTCCAAAGCTTTTTTGAGACCATGGAACATTGCAAATAATTCAGCTTTAATGCTAGTTGATGTTCCACAAGCCCCTGAAAAACCTGAAATCCAATTGCCTAAATGGTCACGAAATATGCCACCGAAGCTAGCCTTCCCAGTTTTCCAAAAGAGCTTCCATCTATGTTCAGTTTGACAGGTGGAAATATTGGAGGTTCCCAGCTAACATATCTAATAGTCTTCTACCAACAAAGATGGTGAAGAACTGCCATGATGTCCAAATGAAGGGTATGAACTTGACTTACAGTTTGCCATAAGCTCCAAAGTATCTTGAAAAATGGTTGCATTCCTCGCTTTCCACAGAATCCAGCAGCATATATTGTTGTAAAAAGAGTTCCATTGACCGTGTTGATGTTGGCTATCGACCAGTCATGAAGCTGAGCCGTATAAAAAAGTCAGATTGCACGTCCAACTTCAAATACTGCCATACTTGTCTAGATAAGACACAGTCATGCAAGAGATGGATGATGGACTCATAAATGTGGTGTTTAATAAGAGAAAGATAAATAAAAATAGTTAAGTGTCAATTAAATATTGTTTTGGTCCTAAGTTATTTCCAAATGATAGCATATGATCAAAGCATTTAAAAGGGTATTACCCCCATTTAGAGTTGCCAAAGGGATATTAATAACAGACTTGGAGTGACATAATTTAATTTATATTTATACTCTTCTTAATCAATGTTCTTAGAATATTAATTAAGAAATTAAAAGGAGAAAATATTTATTATATAAATTATATAAGAATGTAAAAAATCATAAACAATATAATTTTTTATCTCCCAATAAAAATATTTTTCCTTTAAATTCCTTAATCAACATTTTTGTTAGCATTTAACTTTCTGTTACCGGGGAGTCATGAAAAGAGATAAAAACTAAATAACTCCATATCAGAGGAGAGGTGTCACTTCGTGGTATTGTTGATTGGTGTCACTTCAATCACATCACTCAGATGTGAGGTTACTCGATGTTAAACTGAGCGGATCAATACAAAGAGATTGGTAATCGACCCAAAGAAATCAATTAGGAGGTTGACCAATCAACCCTAAACTCAACCAAAGAGTTTGATCCAAAAGGTGGGCCGAAGAGCTTAGACCAAAGGAATCAACTCTAAACTCAGCCAAAGAATTTAGCCAAAAATCTCAAAATTACGAAAACCTTAGATCACATTTAACTAAAAATACAGAAATTAAAAACATTTTTTCCCAAAACTTAATCAAGTATAACTTACCAAAGTTAATTAGATTCAGATAGAATTATCATTAGATTCCTCGAAATTTTAGGTTGCAATTTAGAGAGATTTATTGATTATTGAAGTTTTTTCCGATCGACAGTGATAAAAGTTTTCTTTTTTTGGAAGGCTAAGTTTTAACATTAACAACATAGCATTGAACCTGAAAAGAAGGACAGTAAATTTTGGCATGTGCGGCTGTTAAACCAATGTCGTCAATATGAAAACTAACATAAACTCATTGAACAGTAATAATCACACACTTCCAGGGTATGAAAAAGGATTTAGAATCTTCCTTTCCGAACCTCTGCCCAAGCTATGGCTGCAACAGCAGCACCCCATAAATGTGCAGATCCTGATATTTGACTGTTTCCTTGCAATTTGATAATGAACAATAACTTTGAGTATTCTGCCATGGAATGAATGACAACGAGTGTAGGAGAGGATAATGGGGGATAGTCTTTGAAGTGGTCTAAGGCATAGTTATTAGAAATTGAATGATTTACCACACAATTAAGTAGCCAGAGGTTCGTATATCATGTGGTAAGGCAAAGATGACTTCATGCACGACTTGGTGGAATTTAGAACCATGTTCATGCGATTCTAAATTGCACTGAACATGATTCAACAATTCATTTATTTATTTTTAAAATTTGTTTTCACCAATTCTCGTTAAAGAAATTGAAAATTAAGTTGCATAAACTTAAATGAAAAAGGAACTGCAGGAGCACAACTTAACTCAATGCATTTGATTGTTCAATAACATTTTTATAAGGTAAAAAATATATATTTAAACATAATTCGACAATGTTAATATATTAAAAATAATTCAATAAATAATCCAAAAATATTTAAGAACCTCTATAGTATTGCTCAATAGTATTTTTATAAGATAAAAAATAATTAATTTAAAAATTCAATAATTTCAATATATTAAAAAGTATTTAATAATTAATCCGAAAATTATTTAAAAAATATATTATTACAATTAAGAAATCAAAAGCTTAACTACAAATTAAAAATTTTAAAAATTGAAATCTAAATTAATT
>PYAF01001709.1:772061-800352 GCA_007407185.1 Glycine tomentella | reverse complement strand
TTTTTAAATAAACCATTCAAAAACAAATTAAGATCTCTCAATAAATAAACATAATTTAAAATAAAAAATAAAATATATAAACATCATTTAATGGAAAAATTAATAAAATACTCAAATTAAATATTGGTGAAAAATGGTATTTTTTTTAAGTTGAGATTCAAAGAAAAGACTGGATGAATAAGTTCCATATAGCTTGTAAAAAAGTTTTCCATGCCAAGTTCATATTTAGTTGAATGTAAACAAAATTAATTTTAAATAAAATTGATTTTGCAAAATTAATTTTAGAAGATCATGATTATGTTTAAATGCTTTTATTATAAAAACAAGTTAAAGAGTAAAATTTTCTATGTTGGTTTGCGTGTCAATTTCTATTGGATCCATGTCTAGGAGAAGCAACCCATTTAGAAGTGGAGAAGGTTATTGATCCACATTGGTAAATTGGTTTCAAACATGTACATAATCAATTATGGACCCAAATCATTATTAATTATTATTCAACATAAAATTAAATATGTGAAAGTTTATCTAAAATCAATTTTAAACTTGGAATCAATTTTTTAGAGTGAAATCGAATACACACTTAAACTTAATTAAAAACTACTTTTTTGTTTTCAATTTTTATTCTAAAAATATATGTTGCTTATTTTTTAAGAATGTTTTTTATGAACAATGAATTTCGACGAATTATTTATACCTTTTACTTTTAAACTATGTTGGCACCTTGAAAATCTTTCTATTGAGAACCACATGAAAGAGGATATAGTTACATAAATTTAGTTTTTCATTGGTCCTTTCACCTTTTTATGACAGGACAGAAAATTCCTTTCTGCTGCAACATTCAATGTAATCAATGATTTCATTTCATTTTGAGCTCTAAACGTTGTTTTATCTCAGTACCTTTATGACACATATCGATATGTACAGATGAGTTGTCATTGTCTAGCAGCATTATAATTAGATTATCAAGTTATTTTTGTATAGGCATTGAAAATGACAATCTTCTTTCATAACTTGTGGCATTGGTTAAAATCACTACCTCCGATTAATTGAACTTGAACTTGGCAATCATTAGGGGCAAGTGGTGCTGTGGAAGCAGTTATGCTATTTCACATATTCATCTTTCCACAAGCAACCATTTACTATCAGCTTTTCATACCAACTCCTGTTGTCTTGCTGATATGCTCTTCTCAACCTTAATGCTAAGCAAAATTGTTTAGTTTGTATTTGTAATGATACTCATATTCTTTTCTTTTGTCTTATAAATTCTTGTTAATTAAGGGTATCTATATGATTGCGAGAGATATATACTGAGGATAATAGAGGTATGGTGTAACTTAGTTGTAGAGAAATGATCAAACGCTATAATCATAACTACTAGAGTTCAACATAGATTCTACACAATAAGACAGTCGGCACTTGGCAAGTCAAACCAAGAACATATGTTAGCTGTTAGCAGTTTATCTTACCACTGCTATTTCCTTAGCCGCAATAATATTGGGGTCCTGTTGCAGACAAAATTGAGAGAAACATCGAATTCAATAAAGAATAGTTGATAAAAAACCTTTTGTTTTGTTTGTGTGTGTGTGTGTGTGGTGGTGGGGGGTGTCCAGGATATAAACTTTTTCACGTTTGTAAAGTATTTCCACCAAGAGAACAAGTATTCACTTTTGCTCATATGTTAATGAAATTTATCACTAGCAAGTAGCCACCTACGCGTAAAATATGTTTATTATCAATTTATCATTGTATACTATAACAAAAAAAGCTAATCAATTTATCATTGTATACTATAACAAAAAAACTATCTATCTTTTTTGGTTCTAAATCAAATGAACCAAATATTAAAAGAAAAGTTTCAGCTTTATGAGTCTCAAAAGTTACAGGTAGGTATATTAAAATGAAAGTAAAATATAAAAATTCATATCTCAAAAAGGTTGTGATTTGAAAATTTGGTATATCAATTACAATTTTTTTCTAGTTTCTGAAGTAGGCATAAATCAAAATTGTGTTCATTTTCTTTACTCAGAAATTGCAAGAAAGAGTTATAGAATTGCTCAAGAGGCATTGTACTCAAACTTTAATAATCACTGGACCTTTGATGATGTTTGTGCTTTATAGGCCTGATGGATTAAGTAAAAAACAGAGCCACCAACTGCCCCAGCGAGATACAAACTTCAGCAGAAATTCAGATCCAAAATTTCTTCCAGTCTGCCCAAAGCCCAAAGCCCAATGGGAATAGTTAGAGTAATATATAGAATCTAAAAGAACAAATAATTCATTGAAGAAAAGCAGGAAAGAAATTTATCAACCACGTGATAGTATCTAAATTAAACTAATTTTTTGACAAACTAGCCAAGCTATATGCTAATAACAAATAATTAAATCTATTTAGTATTTACTACCGTGTATGGCAATGACAATAGTATCTTTCTTCTTTTGGTAAAATCAGTCTACAAATCTTATTGGTCTAAAGGTGTCACCTCCTATCATATACTCATATAGTAGTAAGTAGTAACTCAACTCCTAACACATGGTAGTAACTCAAAGGGAGAGAAAAAAGAAAGAGGAGAGTTTAATATAACGACAAGTACAATACAAGAATAGCAACTTACGTTCCTTCCAAAGAAGTAGAGCCCAATCATGTTGGAAAGTATATTAAACGTATTTCTGTGACTGAATGCATTGGTAATCCAAGTGTGCAAACGTCCACTTTTAAAATTGTCTAAAGAGATCTGTTCACAGCAAATAATTGAATCAGCAGTCTTGTTGATGGTAATCCATACAGAGAATAAATAACATTGAAGGTTGAAGCAACAATTTCTCAGCTCCAACTCCATCATTCAACAGCTGGTAAACTGCCACACCAGCAATCATTATTACTTTGAAGTTTGACGAAATCGGTGGAAATTATGAGGTTTTACGTTTTACGTATAGAATGAAACACTTATAGATATTAATTGAAATGTCCTACAATATACTTACGTGTTTTATGTTTCTTAAAACCTAACGCACCAACCTATGTATATACTTTGTACTAATCATAATCCTAATTAATTAGGGAAACAAATCATGATAAATGTGATAACCAATCCTAAGAGAATATGAAAATGAAAATAATCTCAGATGAAGGTTTCCTAAAAAAAATTATGCATAAATTAATTTTAGCAATGTTTATCTCATTTTTTCTCTTAATTCTTCTCCTTAATTCTTCACCTAGATAAACTTACCCAAACAAATCCAAATTCTTTATGGTAAATTGAAAAACTCAAAATGTGTCACGTAGAAATTGGTCCAGATGGTGTTCCGGAACTATCTAACAATTTATCATGGCATTATCAAGTTGATTAGAGTTTATAAATGAAGAAAATCACAACAAAGTTTTTTATCATAAACTTTTCATCTGCCATCCCCCACAATAAGAAAACAGCAACATTAGTTATTAATTTATAATCAAGCCCAAAACCATGTCATCAGGTGTTAGCCCGGGGAACCATAATCTCCTGCAAACAAGACAAAAATATATTATAATGAAAATCACAAGCAAAAACCCTAAGTAAGCCCTCATTTTTTAAAACATAATAATGTTATAGGGAAAATTACTAAGAACGCCGGTGAGAGTGATAACTCTGGTTGAAATCGAAGTTGTGTCGGCGAAAATAATGAGCATTGGGCCTGCAACGTAGGAGGAGGGTTCTGGTTCTGGTTCGGGCAGAGAAGGTGAAGTGATGGAATGAGTGGAAATGATGAAATGGGTAAGTGATCAGGAAGGAAGGGAGAATAATTTCGTTGTGAAGGTTTGGAAACAGAGGAGAAGACGCGAATGTGGAAAATAAGTTAGTTGAAGTTTCTTCTCATATAATATAAGAAGGTTATAAGATCAAAACCTTAATTATTAAAATTTTTAGGTTAAAAGGTAAGATCAAATTTATTTATATGATTATTTATAGTTAATTGATGTAAATTTTTTTTATGATTATTTTTTCAAACACCCCATTTGTCTTTTAAAATTGTTTAGTAGAAATCAATAAATATAATGATTTTTCTTAACAAATTTTTTTTCTTAATTTTACTAAAAATGAAAAATAATGAAATGACTTCTTTTTTTATCTAAACTATTCACATCGCATTAATCAAAATGTCAAAAACATAAAATGTTTTTTTTTTATATTAACTATTTTGGCACTAAAAATTGCTCTTACTAAAATATTTGTAAAATTTCTTATTTCACCACTTTTTCTTTTCATTCCATTTTAAATTAACTAAAAATAAGAAAGTAAATAAGGATATAGTTGATATAAAAAAGTAATTAATATGATTTTAAATTTTATAAACAAGAACACAACTTCTTTAAAAAACAGACAATTAAAAATGAATGGAAGAAGTAATAACAACTAGTTCCACTAAGAGTATTCCATGGAAAAAAAAAACATTTAGGCTTCATTAATTTTTTTAAAAACAATAACTAATTGGAGTTCATGTGAAACAAGAGTATAATAAACATCATTGACACTATTGATCATTTCTGAAACAAAATTAACTACCATTAAATATTCTTATAACCATATAATGAGGTAAACTTATCAATGAGTGTAATATTATTACATTCACTTAATTTTAAACACTTGTAGACAAAATTAATTATGTTTACATACGGAGCCACGTAAACGCCAAGTGTAAAATTTCATGTATGTGTTATTTTCTTCCATAATAATATAAAATAATTTTACACACATATATTATTTCGTTTTAAGTAAAAATTCACTTTTCTCTTATAATTTTTTATTTAAGTTCAAGTTTGCTATTTTATGTATACCAAAAAGTTTGCTCTTTTTATAAGTTTAGATTGAGATTTCTTTTAACCACCATGATCAAAGTTTTGTTTTAAGATTAAGCTCAGTTCGTTATTTTAAATTTATTTTGTGCCTTCTTTTAACATAGTTTACAAAATTAAAGGATGATCTCATCTACGTATCCCAATTCGCAAACAATGGATAATGGGTGCTAAAAGTGTTATAGGAAAATGAAAGCATGTTGATAATACTCTAGCAGATATACTAACAGAATAGATCACACTAATTACTTTCGGATTTAAAATATCGTTAGTTACACCAAATTTGTTGCTAAACTTTAATCATGTGTTTGAACTAGAAGAAAATACAGACAATGATACATTTTCTTTTATTTGGTTGAGGAAAGAAAGAAAATTTGACATTTAGAAGAAGAAAAAAACAAAATTTGCTTTCTTTCTATTTTCTCTTCTATTCAATTTTAAAATTTTTCTCTCTTCCCTCATTTTCTTTCCTCTGAAACAGAAGGTACTTGGAAGTGAAGGTCTTCCAAGGAACTTGTGCCTCAGTATCATATGCCCCTTTTGTGGGCAGACTAGAGTGTTTAACAAGCATGGTGGTAGGTTTGGTTATTCATAATTTGCTAGACAGAGATTTCGGTTTTTGTTGTTTGCAGTTGTCTCTTGACCAATGCAGTATAGACACCATTCTTGCTGAGAAGCTCTTCATGGTTGCCTCTCTCAACTACTTGGCCATCAGATATAACTGCAACAGTATCAGCAGTTTTAACAGTTGATAACCTGTGAGCAATGACTAGAACTGTTCTTCCTTTCATGAGAGATTCCATGGCATCCTGCACCAGTATCCACCACCATTAGCATATTGTGCAAAAAATAAAGACAAGTTTATATGTTCATGAAATTGGACAAATAATTCCAACCAAAATAATGTTAACTCACCTGCACTAGGTATTCACTTTCTGCATCTAGGGCACTGGTGGCTTCATCCAAGAGGAGAATTTTTGGGTCCATAAGCAGGGCTCTAGCAATTGCTATTCTCTGTTTCTGGCCTCCTGAAAGCCTTACCCCACGTTCTCCAACGAAGGTCTGGTATTTTTCTGGGAATTTTGATATAAATTCATGTGCATTGGCCATTTTCTGCATTCAAATACATACCAATTATGAGCAAATGAGTTGGGAATTGGGAGATAGGTGTCCCGTTGGAGAATGAAGACAGAAAATATTACAGCAGCATTTTCTATATCAACATCGTTCACTTTGCCATCAAATCCATAAGCTATGTTCTCCTCTATGGAACAGTTGAAGAGTGTAGGCTCCTGACTCACTATACTGATCTGCAAATACATGAGCATACTGCATTAAATTTAAGTTCTCAATCACAAAAGAAATTTAGATTTTGGAGAGTCTAAATTCTGTTACAAAGGGCAGCATATCATATTCAACCTGTACTTCACTAAACTAATTTCTCAAACACCAAATTTTACATCTCCATTAATATCATGCTTAATTACAAGGCAGTCAGACAGCACAGTAGGAAATGTAATAGGTGACGTGACAACGTGATAGGCACAAGGAATGGATTAATAAATAGCTTTTCACCTTGATTTTATCCCATACTCATCAATTCATAATACTAGTATACTATAAGATATATAGGTTCCCTAAATGTTAAAAACATGACACTACAAATCTATAACACTAAATTGGGTAAAACATTGTCAGCAGTGTATAAATGTCTTATCTAAGTTAATATGTACTGAAATGTACTTTGATATTCATTTGCTGAAATGTTATAAATTTGTTGTGTCCTAAATACAGAAATAGCTGCTGCAGTGCTAACCTATTAATCCATGGTCCCGGTGTTAGACAGAAAATAGTAATAGTAATGACAAAAAAATTGTGGTATTTAAATTCAAACACTTGAGAAAACAAAATATAATCAAGATACCTTTCTGTGTAAATGCTTGTGTGATATTTCTACCAAAGGAACCCCATTCAGTAGAATCTTCCCCTTGGTTGGGTCATAAAATCTTTCAATTAAGTTTGCAATTGTACTCTGCACAAAATAAGAAACAAGTTCATGTTCGTGATGTTTTCTCTTTTCACTCTACCTTTCTTACCTTTCTATTCCTCTTCAACCCAAGCACATTAAATACGAACATTGTGGAATGATGAACTGCAAAACACAGGAAGAAACAGAAAATGAAGATAAGATGTGTACTATACCTTTCCACCACCACTTGGACCAACGAGAGCAACCTTTGATCCTGGATGCAGCTTCAATGTAATGCCCTAGAGATGAACAATGCAGAGCATAATTTGCTTAAGAATTTACCACTCAATTTGTAAAGCCAGCACATAAAATTAGATGGAAACTGCTACCTTGAGCACCGGATGACTAGGGCGTGATGGATAGGCAAACCACACATCATCTAGTTCTACTTCCCCATCTTGATCACTACAGTAAAAGACATTTACTGTCACTTAGTAAACAAACAAGGCCTAAGTGTCTATATATTGCAAGGTCTATTTAATAATGAGTTAACTACTTTCATTGGCAATACAGGATTTGAATGCATAAATAGACACCGTAAAATCTTTTAGTACAAGATTCCAAAACCTTCATCCGCACATCCTAGACTGTGTATAGATGTAAAGAAATGCTAGAAACACATTCTTTACTTATTAGGTTAAATTCACCAGTGGTCCACTCAATGATATGGATCCTGCCCCCTATTAAGTGGGTACCACATTAATTTCACCCAATTGTAGTTCGTCGTGTTACTAAAACTTTTTAAGTTATATTTTACGAAATATATGAAACTGACCCCAGTGGACATTTATCTCCTGACTTAGGCATGGATGAGGTACGATCCAAAATTTGAAATACCCTTCTGCTAGCACCTGCAGCTTTCATAACTACTGTATACAATCCTGACAGACCAGATATAGAAGAACCCACTACAAAGACAAAGGAGCCGAGTCAATATAAAAACAACACTGGCAGTACAGATACAACAAATTAAACTATCACTGAATTAATCAGGAAAGTAAAACAAGTATCATCTTAACCAACTAATAACTGATATCCATGGATCATACACACTTTAAACTATAGTGAATGTTTTACAGGATTCATTGTCATGTAAAAGGGAAGAGTAGAACGACGAACTTACCTGAGAGACTATAAAGAATGAAAGATGTAAGATCACCAGAGGACATGGAACCCTTGATTGTCAAATTAGCTCCATATATAACAACTATAATAACTGAAAGTGTAGATGCAGCATTAAGGCCTCCAGAAAAGAGTCCAACAACTTTCTGTATTGCCAAAGATATATAAGATTAAATGTTGCAAAGGTAAACAAATAAAACTACACACAAGCACGTATCAAACTATAACTGGCTAACTCACAGCTTGTTTAAGACCAAGATTAAGTGTTTCATTAACTTTCTCTGAGTAGCGTGTTATTTCATAATCTTCTTGGGCAAATGATCTTACTGTTCTTATTGCACCAAAGGATTCCTGTGCAACACAGATAAAAATAATATCAGTTTAACTATCTTCTCCTATGATATCTATTTGATGAAAAAGACATACCTCAGCTATTGATGAAGCTACTGCAGCTGCAGCTTGAGTTTTATGAGAAAGTTCACGCAGGTAACGGCCAAACTTGCGAACAGCAATAGAAAGAACAGGTACAACAGCCAAAGCCAACACTAAAAGAGTTGATGTGAGAGATAAAGAGAGAAGTTAGGATAATGGATAAAAAAAATCCAAATGGCCCAGTTTGGCCAGAAAACTGGAGAAGTGGTCAAGTTATCAATCTAGACAACTTAAAGACCAAACAATTAGAGAACCACTCAAACCAGCAGCTCAAATCCAGTTTGAACAAGTTTTTGTTTATTACTTTTTTATTTTTTTATTCAACAAAAAATACGTTCGAGTCAAATAACAGAACATGTATAAGGCCCACTGCCCACAAATGGATTGCTATTATTTATTTTTGATCTTCCTGGATTTACAATATGGTCGTTTCATGCTAATGTTAAATTTTATCTATTTTGATTTCTTATTATTTTATGTTAATTCATTGTTTAATATCTTATACGTTATTAAAATTATTTATTTAATTATCACTGGTTTGAATGTTTGATTATAGATGAATGAACCAATACATTGTGAACCAAACTTTCACTAGTTAAATGACCAATCTAATTTATTAAAAATATTGGTTAGGATAAACATAAAAAACATGTGTGTGTATTTCTTCATCGTTGAATTACTCACATGTTAACTTCCATGATGTTGCAAACATGAAGCTCAGACCAATTAATGCAGTTGAAAAGTTTCTCAGGGCCTCAGAAAGATTGGTAGTTGCAGCATTCTTTATGATCTGTGTATCTTCAGATAGCCTGCTTAAAAGTTCCCCGGTTCGAGTAACATCAAAGAAAGCTATCTCCTGAAAATTCATCATCCATAATGTACAAACCTACTCAGAAAAAGCAACACACCTAAAGAGACACAATGCAAGATCCATTATGACTATTGTTTTACCTGGTTTACAAGGTGACTGAACAAATTCTTTCTCAGCCGTGCAACAACCCTTTCACTAGCAGTATAAAAAAGCCAAGCTCGAAGTGCAGTGCAAATTGAACTGTAAAACCAAGAAAACTCAGTGAATCACCTGGGATCCCATAAAACTCGTGATGGATCTGAGGTCATAAGTTCATAACTACTTCCAGATAAAACTATGTCTGATTAATTCGGAAGGTACTCAAACAAGGATCATACCCAAAGACAACTATCAGAAAGATTTCTAGTATGGTGTTCTTAACAGCATTCAAAGCTTCATCTTTCTCCTCTCGAGTTTGCATTTCCCTTGAGACAATGTCAATTATCTCCCCACCAAATTTTTGCTGCAGCAGGAACATTTCCATGTTCATTAGAAAGCAGCTTGAACCTTACATCCAGCAATGGTGACAGCAAATAACCAGATACACGCTGACAGAAATTTTAGTAACTGTGTGTGTGAGAGGGACAGGAAGAGGGAGGTAGTAAAAGAAGCATACAACTAAGATACTTGATGTGGCTGCAATCAACAGAGCCACTGTACCAATCATTAATTTTCCAGCCTCAGGTTTTGCCTGCAATTTCAAACGAAAAAAAGAAGCAACTTTAATGATCAGAAAAACATCGCAGCAATTCATCCAAAGAAACACCGGCCACTTACAAGTGAAAGCACTCGACAGAATCCCACATTTGCCGCCTGTAATTTCCATGCATAAAGTCAGCAATTGCACATATTAATATGATGCTAATGCTATGAGATGTTACATAGAAAATTAAATGATGTATGGACAATGATTACCGGCACTGCATCACCATGTTCAAGGTCTGAGACTTGACCTTCCGAGGCACCATCCCTCTTTCCTCTTCCCTATATACACTAGAAAAATTAATGGAGTACCACAACAACAAATGCAGTTGCAAAAGTATGTCCACACCCCTTTCCCAGTTTTTCATTTTATTGCACTAAATGCATAACCATACCAAGAACTGGGAAACTAATTAATAGTTTCACTTTCACAGAGCAACTGTCACTAGGTAGGAGCCTTAACCAATAAACCATGCATGAGTTTCAAACAGTTTGAAACCGTTAATAAAAACTATGACCTTTCTTATAAATTTTAATGGTTTAATTATTCATTTAGTCCCAATATTAGCACAGTCTTTACATTTTTAGTCTCGGAACATACATTTTTTAAAAACTTACTCATTTTAGTTCCTAAAACATACCCTTTTTTAATCCAATTTAGTCCCTATCGTCCAAAAATTGTGGGGACTAAAATGAACTAAAATGTAACAGTGGCCAGTGGGAACTAAAAAGTGTAGGTATAGGAAATTGAATGAGTTAAAATGTATGTGCAGGGACTAAAAACTAGTAATTTCCAGGTATAGAGATAAAAGGTAAAGATTACGCGGTTACAGAGACCAAATAATTAAACCAATTTTAATCTCACTCAGCCCTCAAAAAGAAAAGGAAGAAAAACGAAACATGACAAAAATAATAAAGACTCCAAGTCCTACTATCTTTTCAACTGAGCATTACAGAACAGAGCTGAACAGAAACTGAAATATACGCAGAGAAGCATATCAAAAATAAATAAAAAGTTTCAAACAGTGAATAGGATATTATTATTATACCAGAGGCAGTGGAAAAAAGCGTGTTTTTTAGAATTCACCGCACAATTAATTGAGAAAAGACAAATGAAGCAGAAGCTGAAGAAGAGGAGAGAAGGGAAGAATAAAACAGAGAAATAGACTTACAGCACGCTCTGCCTCCAAGAGAGGGGCTCTTTCACTTCTTAAGCCGTTCATTCTGAAACCAAATGAATCACTCTCACACTCCCACTCTCTCTAAATACAATACTGCTCAGCATCACGCCAATTCCAACGCGTTACATTCGGTAGCTTATGTCTATTCAAAACATCAAATAAAACAAAATATCATTTTAAATTAATTGGGTCAATAAAATATGAGGTTTAGGCTAAGAGTGTGGGTAGACTGGGAGTAACTAGTGATTATCACTGAGGGAGCACTTGATTAAATAAATTGTGTTAATTATTATAAATTTATTATTATTTATTTATTTTTACATATGAAAAAGACTGTAGAGTAACTAATAAGACTCAATGTATTGTTCCATCAAGAAAATGACCATTAATTTATGAGAAAAATTAGTAGCAAATATTATTGATGATTTCTTAAGTGTTTTCTTTATTGCTGCATAAACTTTTAAACTATAACATCCATATCAAAGTTAGCATGGAATTATATTATAGTTAACAATAAAATAGACACTATTGTCATCAAATACCTGGATTAACTAGCTACAATTATTTTAAGTTTATGATCAAAATAAGTAGTTAAATTAAATATTTAGAAAGAAATTTGCTATCCATTACAAGATTGTTCTACTAAAAAGTATGTGGGAGTCTAAGAAAAAATAAAAAAGAAAGATACCATTATTGACTTGAGTAACTTGTCATGAAACTTTGTTAGCAATAAAAGAAAAGGTGCAATCTGAATCTGAATCTGAATATTTTAAGGAGAACCAGTAGAGTTATGCCACGGAGCTTGAAGTCACATGGATAGAGAAATATGTTAGAAAAAATATTAAATTTTATATTTTTATTAATATAAAGTATTTACTAACATTTTAGATGATTATTTTTTATAAAAAAAATTGACAAGTCTTCTTCAATAAAATCTCTCATTTTATTATTTTTTCATTTATAAAATTTAAATTTAAAATCTTACGTAAAAGAAGAGTTATGTATCACTAATAAAAAAATATTTCATTTTATATTAGTCTATTTTTCTGTAAGAAAAAAGTATTAGTCTGTTTATGTGATGACCTAACTAGTGATGTAAACAACCACCATTATATGTTTTTTTTTTTTTTTGTTTACTTTTCCGCCTCTTCGTTGTTTTTAAAGGTGATGGACGGCTTGTTGCTTAGAATTTTCCTTAAAAACAAAATTAGAGCAGTGAGAAAACGTCATCAGCCACGTCATTCTTAATCTAAATGGACCAGTACCATAGTGTATCCTAATTGCACCTTAGTTCAGTCCGTGAATGTGGTCCCCACACTCCATGGAGGCAAGACGTGGTTTTCTTTTGTTTATTCAATGCACGTTTTATGAGGTGGATACATATTCGTAGTAAAATAATTACTATTTGATAAAATTAAAAGAAAATGAATAAAAGGATAGGGTTTTTATTTTCTGGGACAAAATAGTGTAATATTAAAATTTATTTATTAAAATGGAATAAATAGCTAGAAACTAAGAATATTTACGAATAAGTTTCTTCCACTATTTTGCTTTATTTTGTAGTTAACATTGACGAATTCAAATTTTATAAATTATATTAGATTGAATATATCTTGAGAATTATTTCAAGTTATATTTCGTTTAAGCTACTACAATCTTTTCTAATATTTTATATTCTTTTAAAAAATTAAATATTTGCATATTAATATAATAATACTTGGCATTTTGGACTGATTTTCAAAGGTCAATCTTCTCTAGCTCTAATATTGTCTGACTTGCATAAATCTCAAATAGCCTCAACCTACCAAAAGAGATCACCATGCACTAGAGGAAAAAGGCACAAAATATACAAGAAAGATCGAAATAAACATCACAAAATTTAGGAGGCATGTGCAGGTGCACACAATAGGGACGGATTTAGGGGACAAGAACCTTAGTTCCCCTCCTTCAAATCCTTTGTATATCCTTAACGAGAAAAATTAAATAAAATAATAAATATCGATAAAAAAATAAAGTATTGAGTTAATGTTTGCTTAATTTTCTTTTAGTGGTATTTATCTTTAGTTTTACATATAAAATTAATAAATATTTTTGTAGAACTTTTTATTCATAAAATAATTATTTATTAAAAATAGATAATTAAATAATTGTGCAAAAAAATTGGCTTTCCCTTTATAATGCATTTTTTGAATTCATCGTCCCCGATACAATATACACATACAAGGATTACAAGAATGAATATATATATATATATATATATATATATATATATATATATATATATTCATCTCACACCACAGGACTTATTAGAGTTTGTTAACCACATTCGGTTTGGAGCACAAGAGTTAGGAAGATCATGCTAAGATTGGCTTGGGCTACAGGAAGGTAATTCCCTGAGATAATACTATTATGTTTTCAACAACATGATATATATTTATATGTTATATTTATCTTAAAATATATATTCTAAAATATGCTTGAGTTGTAGTTTGATGTTTTAATTTTACAATTTAATTACATAATGTTAAAATTGGTATATTATATTAATATATCCAATTAACTCAATCATGATTGAAGTCTCGTATATTATTAAATTTGAATCCAGATAAACAATTCTATCAAATATTTAGTTAGGATAGAGAGAGAGATTTGTCCTAACCTTGTAAGATATTGCATGGATTAGAAGCTGTGAGAGATGCTGCAGTTCTTCCCTATCCATATTTCCTAATCCCCGCACCTTTCTCCCTCGTTCCTCCACTATCAAAATAAAGCCCATCCTCTGTTTCATTATACAGTAGATTTTCACATGTTTTACTTATCTCCCAGTTTGCTTCCTGCACCCCTTGTCATAATTTGAATGGACAAAATTATTCCTATCTGACCACACCTTCCCTCACGTGCTTCTTATTACCTCAAGTGGTGCACCTCCTTCCCTAACCCTAGCACCCCCTGCCTCACTCGTTCGCGGCACTACACCCTCACTCCTTCACTGCCACGGTGCGCCACCGTCACTTCTTCTTCACCTTAGTCGTGCGACACAGCAGGTGGTTGAAGGCAACCCCATTCTCTTGCGCAATAAACCTGTTTGAAGCCACCCCCGACACCGGTGAAGGTAAGTCACTCAGAATGAACACATTGTGCAACGTAACGTATTTATATACATTCTGGATCATTTGTATTTCAAACATTGTTCTGAAAAGACAACCTGGAAGGCTTTTAGTTCTATTACATAATGATCAATCTAGAAAACTAATTACAATCCAAAATAGGCTATCCAAAAAAGAAGCTTCAACCTTTTAGAATAGTTATTCCAAAAAATGTTAAACATATTTCGCAATGGACAATCTGGAAGATGGTTAACAATTACTGAAGTAACTATTCTGGAAGGTTGAAATTTCTTTACTTCATAGCCTATTTCGAATTGTAATTAATTTTTTGGAATACATGTTCTGTAACACAACATATATATATATATATATATATATATATATATATATATATATATAAGTCTTCTAGATTGCCTATTTCGAATTCTTTTAGCATCAGTGCCCTTCTGGATTACTTAATAGGGAAAAGAATTAACTAAAAATTCCAAAGAACGAACCTTAACAGTAAAATTTCTAAAGAAGGAACAATATCTACCTCCACCCAACCTCAACGGAGCTATGCAAATGGAGGAAAACAACAAACACTTAGGTGAAAAACCAATGTTTGTGACATTTAACCATTTGACGGACATGGAGACGACTTCAGAGCACCACCACCGCATGGAGAGGACACTTCAAATGATGTTGAAGCTATCTGGTTGACGATGTGTTAAAGTCTGATTATGTAAACTTCTTTATAAACACTTATAAGAGAAGAAAGTAATGAGTGTCCTCTCTTGTTAAGGAAAGTAATGAAAGAAAAAGAGTTGACATGTGGAAAAAAATCAAATTAAGGAAAATATAATCCCTTCTTATTCTATTTTAGTAAATAACTTTTAAAATTATAACATTGTAGTAAAAATAACTAACAAGTTACTAGTAACAAGGTGAAATACTACATCGTTATCACTTTGAAAATTTTACGAGTTAATGTGAAGAAATTTTATGAGTTACGAATAAAATTTTGAACTCATTGATCATGAATTGAAAATGAGAATTGAACTCTATGAGCTCAAATTCTTTGTTGTTCCTCGGTAGTTTAGTGGTAGAACAATCAACTGTGAATTGATTGATAGGTTCGAATCCTACTTGGGAAGATTTGGTTGATTCCGAAATCTGTAATTTGGAATAAATGAAAGGATTCGCTTTGACCATTAAAAAGAATAGATAACTCATTTTTTCCTTGTTTTTGTTTCTATTACATTCTATCTTATTGTATCTAATTTGTTATGTTCTATGATATTTGAGAATTATCATCAATACCTCGATATAGGTTTGGGATACTCCTTTATTTCACAGTCCAAAAGGCTATTTAAACCTAACAATTACGAATTATTATTATAGTAAAAATAACTAACAAGTTACTGGTAACAAGGTGAAAAACTATATCGTTATCACTATTTGAAAATTTTTATTTATGACATTTCAAAGCTCAAACGGTCCAACATGTAATGCAATGGGGTGACCATGAAAGCCCGCATATAGGCGTACCAAAACCTTGAAAGGTGTTTGCTGTATGCATTTTTCTTTCTTTTTTCTAAGTATACTTTCATTTGTTTTTCTATTTATTATTATATATACTTATTATACCTATAACATTGATATACAACTATTATTATTATTATTCTAGAGTGTACTTTCTGAAGCAGTATTTTATTTTTAACATTTTAGAAAGTACTTTTCAAAACACAATTTTTTAACATATCAAAAAGTATGGAATGTTATTTTTGTGTTTTGGAATATTAAAAAATAAATTGTGTCCGAAAAATATTTTCAAGAATGTTGAAAAGCATAACACTATGACCATTAAATTAATTGATATCAATCCTTCAATCTGGAGGCACTTTGCTGCAACAACTTGAAAAAATTCAAGATCTAGTCATACGTTATATAAAATGAGACATTAATGATGTTGTGTGAGTGAACAAAATAAAACAAGAAAAGCATTTGGAGCATAAACATACTACATTGGAGTTTGAAAGAGGAAAAATCCTAACGCTGAAGCAAGAGAGGAATAAAAGTAGACTGGAGCAAGAGATTGGAGGAGGATGAAGAGTGAAAGAGGGGAGAGAGCGTGATGAAAGAGAGAGGGGGGATGGTGTTGTTGCTAGAGTGTGCGAGGGAGAGAAGAAGGTTTGAAATGGAAATATTATTCAAGATATTTGTTTTTGTTTAAAAGGAAAAGAGAGTATGCTTAGCAAAAAAAAGGGAAAGAGAATATACTTAGCAAAGAAAGGGGGAGTGGATATAACAATAATCACCTTTAAATAGTTCATGATTGCATGGTAAAAATACTGTTTTTCCTAATAAAGCAAAATGATTGTTTTCCAACTTAATATTGACTTTATTAATTTGCTCAATCCCTGATTTAATGGAACGTTTATTTGTTAGGGATTTCTTTTTCTTTTTTTGAAACAACAAGCCAATACCCATGCAAATTAATTAATGGAAAAGGGATCATTCGAATGCGTTTGACCGTTGCTAGGATTTGACTACAAAGTTGACTTCAATTTACCTGCTCTATAACAACTATCTCATTATTATTTTTTGTCATTGCTAATAGACGTACAATTCTTTAGTACACGGCCATAACACCCGCGTGATGAACAAAACAAGTGTAAACCTTCGCAGTCCACATTATACCAACTCTCATTTAAACAAATATTTTCAAGTAGTAACATAACATCAATCTCCACTTTTACACATGCAAATCGACCACATGCCATGTTGACGATGTTTGAGTCCACTTTAACGGTTTTCCCAATTGCTGAAATCATATCCATACCAAAGTCCTTTCCAACTTTTCATTCGAAAGCTGAAAACTCCAAAGTCCAAGCAGGACAAGTAGTAAGATAATGATCGTTATACCATCCAAGGTTCCTCATCAATAACTTTCTCCCAATTAGCCTCAACATCAAGACTAACCACAAAATATCCCTTTACAACATTTAGCAACTCAAAATCACCTTCTAATTTCCAAATAGATTGCAAATTCTCCCTGACGATATTAAAAAGCCCAATTTCTTTATAAGTAATTTCACCACAAAACACTTCTTCTCTCTCTGACTGCTATAACTAATCAAACATCTTTGGTTCAATAACAAACTTGGGAAGCAAATTATTTCCTCCTTCATGCTTAAGCTTCATCATTCTCTCCTTTAGTAATTAAATTTCTTACATCCCAAGGGCGATGTTTGTCTCCTAGAACCTTATCTTTAAACGATAATTTAGTAGTAGGTATGCTTCCCCCATCATTTGGCAGTGGTTTTGGTGGTTGCACCATCTCATAAGAGCTAGGGAGAGAAAACCGTACCCTAACTTATCCATCCAACTTTCGATTTGGGAATTTACTTTACCTAGCCTGTTCATATGCATAACCAATAAACATTAAAGTAATATATTATTGATGAAATAGATTAAAAGAACTAAAGCCAATAAATTAAAATTACTTGAAAAAAGAATAAGAATATAAGAGTACATCTTACTATTAATTTTAGAGGTAATTATGGAAAGAATACATAAATTTAATTTAACGCACTATTAGTTTAATTAATTAATTTTCTTAATCCTTACAAATCAGTTAATTAATTCTTATAAAAATGGATTGAAATAAATTATATTTAATTGATTAAGATAAAGAGAAATGTTACCAATATAATATTTTTTAAAACACTAATTTGAATGCACACCTTACATGGTTAATTAAAATTTATTAAAAATTATAAAAATTAATGAGTCTCACATTTTGTTTTATGACTTTTATTTTTGATTTTATAGTTTTTAATAAATTTCAATTAAGGATAAATAATGTATTATAAAAATATGATGTTAGAAGTTTTCTTAAAGTAAAATATATTGTAAAAAGAAGAAGATAAAGTATACTTTAGTGTAAGTTAATTTTACCTCCAACAACACCCCAATTTGTACACCGCTCTGCCTGCTCATATCTTTTTCCTGCCAATGCACAAAAGATAAAATAAAAAAAAAATATACCATATATCGTACATACATTTTAAAAAATAAATGATAGCATGGAAATAGATTAATTCTAATTCTAATATGTAATGAGAGAAATTTAGCATGTTTGGAGTATTAAGGGTATATATGCAAAGAATTCCAGAAAGCTATATTCTAGGACATACCCCTACAAATTATCTATTCAACTACTTACAAGTTGGTAAACTTAATAGGAAAGAATGACTCATTCCACCAAAAAAAAAAGAGGAAATAATGCCTCAACTAAATTAACTCATATGACAATTAGAAAAAATGAATGTCTTAATTTCTTTTCTAATACACTTTATAATTTATAACCAAATTAACTTAGAAATTATATTCAAAAGGGGTCTAAGTTAGTTGGTTAAATAGGATGTGTAAATTATGATAAACTTTTTGACATTATTTTTGATTTTTACAAATAAAAAAATTATTATAATAAAAAAAACTCAGAGATTAGAAAAATAAATGTCTTTTTCTTTCTTTCTCCCAAATACACTTTATAGTTTATATTCAAATTAACTCACATCAGAAAAAGGAATTAATGTATATATTGATTTCTTTCCAAATACACTACATATTCAAAATTAACTCACAGATCAGAAAAACCAATTAATGTCTTGATTTCTTTCCAAAAACACTATATATTCAAATTAACTCACAGATCAGAAAAATGAATTAATGTGTTATTTTCTTTCCAAATACTACAGTTTAAATTAACTCACAGATCAGAAAAATGAAACGTTCTCTCTCTTTCTCTCTGTCTTAAATACACTAAAAAATTAATCAATGTCTTATTTTCTTTCCAAATAGTACTACAGTTTAAATTAACTCACAGATCAGAAAAATGAAATGTTCCCTCTCTCTCTCTCTCTCTAAACTATATTGTTTTTTTTTTAATTATGTGTAAGTGCTGTTATAATGTTATGCTTGGAAAATGACCCTTTAATCCGTAAGATATTAATTAATTCAAACTAACTTGACCGTAAATTATGCCCCTTATCCCGTTAACCGTTGCAATATCTATTCTTGTTATGCAGTTCTGCAGTTTTCACATGAAGCTTGCAGAAGCCATTACTGCATGAAACCAAAGACTCTGATTTTTTTAGCAGTTTTTATATGTTTTTTCTGCTGCTAACGCGCCAGCTTCCACTCTTTGAGAACAGTGAAATTTCTTAGGACGTGCGATATTTTGCATGGACGACAACGTAAAAAGTTAAATATTTTATAGATTGATAGTATATATATATGTGTGTGTGTGTGTGTGTGTGAATGTGTGTGTGTTTAAAACTTTTACAAATAGGTACTGCTACAAATATTCAATAAAATTAAAATTTCAATAATGAAAAAAAATTACATATAATATTTATGCAAAAGCTTTTAATTACCTTATATTCAAATTAACTTATAGGATGAGCCAAAACAATTACAGTAACTTACACGTACAGATCAGAAAAATGAATATCATATTGAATTTCTTTCAAAGTATAAGTTACTCGTATAAGTATTTTTTAATTTTAACTTTTAAAAATAATCAATGTCCCCAATTTCCAATAAAATTTAATGTTAATACAAAACATTAAAATATTTGAAAGGAATCTAAACGTCACCTAAATCATGCCACAAGTTGCTATAATTCCATGTTAGACTTGTTTGAAAATAGTGTTTCCATGTCTATATAAGCGTTCGCTCACACTCTTGGTCCTTCACACCACAGTTTCAAAGCCCTTCTAAAACGCCTTACTTACTCTGTACCTTCTTTCATCATCCAAAAAAAACCATTCACACAAAGAAAGCCTTTGGGTTTCCCAAGATGTCATCATCAGAACTCTCTTCTGTCTTTCTCCTGCCACTATCAGCCATACTCAGTTTCGATGCTTTGCTCGGAGTTATGTTTCTAGTGGCCGTGTTCGGCTACTGGCTGGTTCCCGGTGGTCTTGCTTGGGCTTTGTCCAAGTTCAAGCCTGCGATTCCTGGGCCTTCCGGTTACCCGGTGGTGGGCCTGGTTTGGGCTTTCATAGGGCCTCTTACTCACAGGGTTCTTGCTAAGTTGGCTGAAACCTTCGATGCAAAGCCCTTGATGGCATTCTCAGTAGGGTTTACTCGCTTCATCATCTCTTCTCACCCCGACACTGCCAAAGGGATCTTGAACAGTTCTGCTTTCGCGGATCGTCCTGTTAAGGAATCAGCTTATGAGCTTCTCTTTCACCGCGCAATGGGGTTCGCACCCTATGGTGAGTACTGGAGGAACCTGAGGAGGATTTCAGCGACTCACATGTTCTCTCCCAGGAGAATTGCGGCCCAAGGAGTGTTCCGGGCCCGGGTTGGGGCCCAAATGGTGAGAGACATCGTGGGCCTGATGGGGAAGGACGGTGTCGTGGAGGTGAGGAAGGTGTTGCATTTTGGTTCGTTGAATAACGTGATGAAGAGCGTGTTTGGGAGGAGCTATGTGTTTGGTGAAGGGGGTGATGGGTGTGAGCTTGAGGAGTTGGTGAGTGAGGGGTATGATTTGCTTGGGCTGTTTAACTGGAGTGACCACTTTCCTCTCTTGGGTTGGTTGGATTTACAAGGTGTGAGGAAGAGGTGCAGGAGTCTGGTGGATAGAGTTAATGTTTTTGTTGGGAAAATCATTTTGGAGCATAGAGTGAAGAGGGATGCTGAAAGTGAGGATAATAAGGCCAGAGATATTGATGACTCTGGTAGTGACTTTGTTGATGTTCTGTTGGATTTGGAGAACGAGGATAGGCTAAACCACTCTGATATGGTTGCTGTTTTGTGGGTAAGTTTTTTCTTAATATTTAATCTCATAGTCTTTCCTCTTCTTTCCATTTCAGATAATTACTTGGTTTATTTTTAAATCATCTATAGTACTTCTTGCTAAGTTGAATCCACTTGATTTATGAATTAAATATGCTTTAATTTCAAATGTGCCAATGACAAAGTAACTGTGTTTAATGCGATTTAACTTTTCAGGAAATGATATTTAGGGGGACTGATACAGTGACTATTCTTCTAGAGTGGATTCTAGCAAGGATGGTACTGCATCCAGAAATACAAGCAAAGGCTCAGTGTGAAATAGACTCAGTGGTTGGGTCTGGGTGCAGTGTGACTGATGATGACCTTCCTAACCTTCCTTACGTGCGAGCTATAGTGAAGGAAGCCCTTAGGATGCACCCACCGGGCCCTCTTCTTTCATGGGCCAGGCTTTCCATTCACGACACACAAATTGGCAACCACTTTGTTCCAGCTGGCACCACTGCTATGGTCAACATGTGGGCCATCACTCATGACCAACAAGTGTGGTCCGAGCCAGAAGAATTCAAGCCAGAGCGGTTTCTGAAGGACGAGGACGTGCCAATCATGGGGTCTGATCTTAGGTTGGCACCTTTTGGAGCTGGGAGGAGAGTGTGCCCTGGAAAAGCCATGGGCTTAGCCACTGTTGAGCTTTGGCTTGCTATGTTCCTACAAAAGTTCAAATGGATTCCTTGTGATGATTCTGGTGTGGACCTGTCTGAGTGCTTGAAGCTCTCCATGGAGATGAAGCACTCCCTCATCACCAAAGCTGTTGCAAGGCCTACAGCTTCTCTTGCAATGTAATGGGTTGGAGTATCCCATCGTTTTGCTCCCATGCATTAATAATAATATTACTTTCCTTTAAAAAAATTGTCACTTATCCATCAAAACAATGAAGGAACCATCCTATGGCAACTTTAAGTTTTTGCAATTCTCAATATTATAATATTCAGTCTATCTAATTTGTCCTTTAAATAATTTATACCTCTTTTTAAACTAATATTTATTTAAAACAATGTGGGTGATTTACTTAAAGTAGATATCCAAATTTTAAATGACATGTAAAATGAAAAATATTTGAGAGATATAATGATAATCAGTATGATATAAATGAAAATATTGTTGAGATTAATAAAAACAATTAATTATTAACATAATTGGAGGATTAACAAAATAGTATTGCAACTAAAACAAGATTGAAAAAAATAAATAGTAACATTGCTTTCTTTTTGTCATGTACAGTTAGTTATATATTGTATTGTTAAGAGTTATATCATCAAAAGTGTTATAATTCTTTTAACAATAATAATAATAATAATAACAACAAAGGGAAGAGTGCACAAATTATGAAATAGAAAAGTAGAAAATTATGAAATTACAATAATACTCTTTCATCATATACATATATATATATATATATATATATATATATATATATGTATGTATAGATTGAGAGAGAGAGATGGTTAGAGACTTAGCATGCGTAATGTACGTTATATATTTAAGCTATCAAACCAGTGAATTCCGTACATGTTCATCATGCCTGCATCATTTTATCACTTTTCTCGAACGGTCGTGAATTGTGTGGGGGTAAAGATAAAAACTAATAATATACAAACATTTTAATATTTTAAATATTTTCATTTTTCATTTCTATATTTTTATCGCATCATAATTTCTATCATATTTATATTTTTTTTCTTTAGATGTTAAATAATACAATAAGTGTTCATGTAACATTTTTCTAAAGATAAATATATAGACATAACATTGTGAGAGAGAAAGAAATAAAAATAGAAATATAAGTATAAGTATAATATGTTGTATAATACTAAAGATGTTAAATGAATGTTTGTGATAGAATAATGATTTTTAGATATTTTGTTTTTATTTTTATTAACACATATATATATATATTTTTTTTTTTTTCTTCTCTATTATCTCCTCCTCTAAATGTCAAATAAGTCTCTGGTAGCCAAAACTTTGTGGAGTATCATATATCATTACCTTGTGTGGGTGGAAATGAAAGATTAATTGATTCCTTTGTATAGGCTATGAACTAGCAAGTAGCGTGATGATAATAAGAATTTCACCTTTTGCCCTAGTTTTATGGTGACCTTGCAGTCTGCAGAAACTTTAAAATGATTGAGGAATAAGAACCTAAACAATTATATATAATTGCCTGTAAAAGCTTTGCTCCTTTCCCACCCATGCATAAAGAATGATGCAAATAGGATTTGAATATCCAAAGAAATTAATAATATCTCTTATTATATCTATATGCATCAAATGCAAGTGCTTTAGTCCTTACTTTTTTATTTTTGTTATTTTCTGTTGAGCATCCTTGTTTTCTTTATTAACTGATTCTCTCTCCCTTTCACTCTATATTCCTTTCTGCCTTCTCAAATCACAACCGGCTACCATCCATCATGAACACATTACTGATCATCATCGGTACTCAACCAAAATGCTTTAAGAATACCAATATAATATATGTAATGACAGCAAGCATAAAAAAAGCACAGCTTTATTATTGAATAAACAGAAGTTGATCTTAACAATTATTATTACCTGTTATAAAGGTAGTTTTCTCCTTAATTCCTATAGTTGTGTTTGGTATATGAAAGATAAAATAGAATAAAAATAAAGAAGAGAAAGTGAAAATAAGTGAGAATAAAATAAAAGTAAAAGTGTTTGATACAAAAGAAATAAAGAAGAGATAGATAGAGAAATTAATGAAAATAAGTGAAAAATAATATACTATAATATTATTTCTTTTTGATGTTCCAAACAAATTAGCGTAAGTCAATATTATTTATTCTAGAGAAATACTAACTTCGAGGGTAAACCTTATATATAAAGATAGTTTTTGCTTTAATTTCTAAGTCAATATTGCTTATTCTCAATAATATTGATTTAGGGGCCATTATTATGAAAGTTAATCTACCGAATTCTATTATTTAACTCGGACTAAAAGAAAAACTGCTCAAATAGGACCCAAGTTTAACATCTAAAACTGGAATTAGTACCTAACCTTGAAGGAAATATCGAGATAAGAATAAGAATTCACTTAAATAATCAGATATTTACATGATCACATGACCACACATGTGAAACTCAATAAGTTTAACAATTACATGATCACATGACCACACATGTGAAACTTAATAAGTCTAACAATTTTTTTTCCATACCAAATACACTTATATAGACTAGAGTTCCTCTAAAGTAGAGATAATTATTGGAAAATCGATGGGGTAAATATCGAAGAGATTTACAGTTGAGTAATCATATAAATGAATTGAACATCACACTTTAACTCAATATCTTAAAACTCATGTTTATGAGTCTTCTCACTTATATGGTGTTCAACTTATTTATTTATATCAAATATAATACTTTAACTCATATTTCTACTCCAACAATAACTTTACTCATTCTCACCTTTTCCTCGTGAGTCTCTACAAATGTTGCCATCAAAATCGTTCATTGAATATTGTCATGAACCTCCACATCTCCCACCATGTCGTTTGATTAGAATCCTAGCTATTCTTTGTGTCCACATCACAATATTACCCAAGATTTTGTGAACGTACTTTTTAGCCTTTCACTATTAATTCTTGGTGAAGGGATGTGTGGGATGATGAGAGAGTAATGGAAACAAAATGAGAAAAATAATGGGAAGACCTCATTCAAAAAAAGCTTGATTTCCATATAATGTTTCTTCTTCTTAATCTCCAGTAATTAACAAAAGCTTTAGTCTTTTCAAGCATTTCCACCATAATCTTTACACAATACCATTATTCTCAACTTTTATCTTTCTTTCTTTGTTAACTTTTTGTTTCATGTAAAGTGTGTGTGAGATTGATGTGAGTTAGTAATGGAATTATGGAATGTGGTAGTGCAAAAGAAATTTGGTTGCAGGGAGAAGAACATCCAATACCCTAATATAAAATGATAACGTTTTGGACTCAATTAACGGTGTTAAAATCACTATATAGCTAGGAAAGATATGCTAAGTTGAAAACTATTTATTTACACAAAAAAATTAATTGAATAATAAAAATTAATGGATTCAATTGAAATCTAAATTAAGATTAGAAGTAGATAAAATTAAAATACTAGTTAGTTCTTATTACATTAAACAAAAGTTTTGTTATTATTCTTAATTTTGTTTTGTTGTTTCGCTTACTTTTTTGTGTGACATTCTTTAGTCTATATAGGTATTTTTCTTAGAGATAATTTTATTTGAGTTGGATAGAATTATTATGTGGTATAAAATTCTCTCTTTTAAGTATTTGACACATTTTTTGTATTTGAATTTAAGATATTTGATCAAATTAGAATAATTTCATACCAGTTAATTAATAACAGTGATTGGTGCTTTTTGCTGCATTCTCTATTTTCCTTGTTTTAATAAAGAATCAAGTTACGCACCTAAATCTTTAAAACGAATTATTATCAACTAAACTACAAGCTCCTTGGTGCGTTGTTTATCCTTTTACTTGAAGATGCCGCCAAAAGGTAGATCCGCGACTGGCATAAAATTGCGAAAGAAAGATTGAGTGAACCGAATTAGAAGGAAGATTATATTAGAAGTTTATCTAAATCTAGTAATCCTATATCTGCTTTAAATAGAAAACTAAAATTTAATCCTCAAACCAGATTTGCATGAAATTGTGATTCCAATCATTCGAAAAGCAAAAATTAAAAACCGAAAAAGAAATAAACAAATAAAAGAAGTTGAATTAAAATACCCAGCGCCGCCTACTCAACTATGAAAAATCTAGGGTTTTAAAAGCCCTGACTCAAGCATATGAACGAATCATCATCCTCCACCACCAATCGAACCTATATAGAACAATAAAAAAAAGTAGCAATGCAAAATTTCTTCGTTAATTATATCACGCAAGAGATTATAGAACCTCATTCTGAATTCCTCCCATCGCATTGTATGCATATATACATGTGGCTTATTTATTAATTGTGTATCCATCATACTGGCCTGCTGGATGCTTCTCCAACATATGCTTTAACATGCGCTAAAAAAACATTGGAAAGCAAAAGTACTTTCTTCTTAATGTGCTCTCCTCAATTTATGGACCACACAAATTATTAATAGTGGTTTTGAGTTATAATGTTAATTATCATGCTGATCCTATTATGACATCAAGAATTTAGCTAACCTAAGAATTGTGTGAATGGGGACAACTGTTGGGATCTTGCGTAGGGCAAAAGCCGCTAATCGAGTCACTACTTTAATACCTAAAGTTATTATTTTATTTCTTTTGACTGCTTAAAGTTTCATACTTATTCTCTTAAAAAAATGTTTCATACTTATTAGAAACCTTCTTTGGTACAGAAAAATTGAGAGCCTAGTTGTCTAGGATGTGTGCTCAGTGCAAGTGGAATCTGCAATGTTCGTGACATGCAGAACTTAATTACGCATCACCTGGATCATATATAATCTAGGGTAATCACGCCGACGCATCACATGCAGAGCCTAGTTGCCTCTTGAATATTATTTTCTCACTTCCAAATTGATTTACATAACTATTAATAGGCATATGTGTTAAAAATTATGTGATTGGACATAAATAATTAATATATTTAAAATTTATATTAAATCGTTTAGATATTACTTAAATTTAATATTTAATAAAAATAATTTTTTACTAAATTTTATTTATCTTTCCGTCAAACTTTAAATTAATTAAAATTCATTTTTAACTGAAGGGTTAGAACAGAAAATATTCATTGATGTTGTATTCACAAAAAAAAGTATCCATTGATGTTGTTAGTTTGTAGTGAAATACTTCAACTTTTATTCTAATTTAAGGTTTGATTTTAGTTGAATAGTGATTAAACTAGTATTAATAAAATAATAATAATTAAATACTTAAAATAGTATTAAAGATACATAATATCATATTTTTATATCATTATAAAATAAATAAAAAACATTATTTTATAAGTTTTAATATTTAAATTATAAGTAAAAATCTAAATTAATCAAATTTATCATAATGATACTAGATCTAACTTTTAAACAGTACACAATAATATGCATTATAACAAGTTTATATATCAAGAGTAAAAAAAAATACTTGGATGAATACTTCAAGTTGCTTGTTTTAAGAAAAAGATTAAAACAATGTCGCATTAAACGTTTGTCATTGATATGTTGTAAATCGATTCTTCGCCCTTTCTCATAAGTTTTCCAATCCTTAATTTGATAGTTTTCTCAAGATTGGTCTTATTTAGACTGTACACTAGATTGATTCACCAATTTTTGATCGGACGACCAACCATTTCGATTTTCAAAACACACATAAATCATATTCAACCAACTAAAAATTAGGCTATATATACGAACTAGCTTTGTAAAATATATAAAGCAAATTTCACAAATGAGTTTCAAACTAAATAATTGATTGTATTATATAATACTATTTTAAAAACGTGTTAAAGTTTAACGTGTAATCATACAATAAAAGATAAAATACAGAATATGTCTATATACAATAGAAAATTGGTGTAGCATTTATTAAGGAGAAGATGACAAAAAATTAATTAAGGTGGCTTAGACATATATAAACAAGGCCACAAAAAACATAAATTAAAAAAGTATATTACATGATTTTTAGTCTAATTAAAAGAAGAAGATGTAGACTAAAAAGAAAGATGTTGGAAGAAATTATCAAAAAAGATTTTAGACTGAATAATATTTCTAACACTATGATTTTTAATTTTGTCAAATTTTATTGTGTGATCTATGTTGTTGACTTTACCTAGTGAAATAATACATTGTTTTTCACTTAGAGTGTGTTTGGATAGAGAATTTTAATTAGGGAAAGTAATTTATTAGGGAATTTAAAATTTTTCAATTTAAAATTCACTGTTTGGATACTTTTATATGAGGAATTTAAATTTTTGGAATTTTAAAACAGAATTTTAAACAACTAAAAATGTGGAATTTGAATTTCCCTCTAAAAGGTGAGAAATTGAAATCTCTTCTTTTTTAGAAGCTCTAAATGCATAATTTTTTGCTCCGTCTCAATCACCGACGTACTCCGGCCTCCGCTACTCTCACGACATCACTCACCTTACGTGTTTTTTCCGTGAATGAGGTTCAAAATTTTAAAAATGAAGAAATTCAATTTCTTTATCCAAACACAAAATTTTGAAAATACAAAAATTTTAATTGAT
>PYAF01001709.1:751493-766872 GCA_007407185.1 Glycine tomentella | reverse complement strand
CACATAATTCGCAAGCATTGTCAGGGAATTATGTATCCAGTGGAAGCATGACACGTGGCTCAAACAGCAGCCAACTCAGCGCCCAAATTTCGCCCAAATGTATAGCGAATTCAACAGCGTGGCATTTTGACAATATTTTTCGCAGCCGTGGCATTTTGCCAAATTTTTACCACAACAGTGGCATTTTGACAAAAGTTCCCAAACATCCCTTAGACCGACCAAGAAAGAGGCAGAGGAAAGCCTTGTGTCTTTAGTGTTCTTCCTTTCACATCACGCAGTCCTGCAGTGCCTTCTCTTTATGTTTCATTCTTCCAATGTTATCCCTACCCAATTTAAAAATCATTCAGTAAACCCAAAAGAAGCAAAAGAAAAGGAGGGAACAGTGGCCAAAATGCCACAAATTTTGAAAAAATTTGCCAAAACGACACGTGCGCCAAAGTTTTTGTCAGAATGCCACACGGGCTAAATCGCTGGACAGGTGGACGAAATAAGGACGACACGTGTCGTGACGACACCTATTTCGCTGACAACCTTAGCGAAATACATCTCCACTCATTGCTTGCCACGTGGCAAAAAAGACACGTGTCGTGACGGCACCTACTTCGCTGACAACCCTAGCGAAATACACCTCCACTCATTGCTTGCCACGTGACAAAAAAGACACGTGTCATGACGGCACCTATTTCCTGACAACCCTAGCGAAATACACCTTCACTCATTGCTTGCCACGTGGCAAAAAAGCATGCCACACGATTGAAACATTTTGCCATACTGCCACATGTCTTAATTCGCTGGTCAACTAGGCGAATTAGGTGGCATGATGTGGCATGCTTTTTTGCCACGCGGCAAACAATGAGTGGAGGTATATTTCGCTAGGGTTGTCAGCGAAATAGGTGCTGTCATGACACGTGTCTTTTTTGCCACGTGACAAGCAATGAGTGGAGGTGTATTTCGCTAGGGTTGTCAGCGAAATAGGTGTCGTCACGATACGTGTCTTTTTTGCCACGTGGCAAGCAATGAGTGGAGGTGTATTTCGCTAGGGTTGTCAGCGAAATAGGTACCTTCACGACACGTGTCGTCCTTATTTCGCCCACCTGACTAACAATTTAGTCCGCGTGGCATTCCGACAAAAACTTTGACACGCGTGACTTTTGCCAAATTTTTTCAAAATTTGTGGCATTTTGGCCACTATTCCCACAAGGTTATCATTGATATTTGACAAGTGAAACCGTGTTACAGATATAAGAGTTTTTTCAGTTGAACTCAAACTCAAAACCTTAACTTTGTCAAGTGGTGGTGGCTATCTTGAGTTGTAGCTAGCTACTTTTACATTGTGAAAGCAAATCTCTGAAGGAAGAAATGGTGTCTCTGTGGTTACCAACCGCAGGATATGTTGCCCCCCGTGGTGACTTCTTTGCCATCTTACTGCTGCCACTGCTCTTGTGCCCTACATTCACTTCTACAGGTACTTCTTCGTTTTCATTCTCACTTGTCCTTGGATATCAACTTTATATCACTGTTATTACGCTATTTCAGTAGAGTTGTCATGAAGATTAAAGGGCATTCCCCTTTTTTTCACTAAAACAAAAAGGCGCAAAAGCAAACAGTTTAACTAGTTTTTATTTTTATGTTTTTTGGGGGACTTCTCTGATGTTTTCTCAACTGTTTTCAGTGTTTTTTATAAGGTTCTTATTTGGTCATGCAATGAAATCAATTTGTTTCCTTTAGAGTTTCCTAGAGAATTGTCTGTATACTCTTATAGATTGCTGAGGCTGGTATTTGCCACATAATTTGTGTTTTTTATGGTTAAATGCTTACCATGTTGGTTGGGTATTGTTGTCTACTAGTTCTCTCGGTAGAAGTATAGACAAAAGCCCAGTTGCACTTTTTTAAAATTGATGTTCTTTTGGTGATTATATGGGGATGTGACATAATAAATGTCTTTTTAAGCATCTTTTGAATGAAGAGGGGAAAATAAGGCAAAAGTGCCTATCTGTTTCTTTTCTAACTTGAAGAAAGTGTGTGTGATGTTGCCATAGGCATGGATACAATTAATATTTTTAGGGCTTCTCTAATCTCCACTTGAGAAACAATCCAGTGATATATATGTGGCTTTGTTCTGTAAAATTGTTTGCTTTAAGTATACTTGATGAGAATTAAGTCTTCCACTTTTCATGGTTGTTCATATACAGAAACCTATGATGCACTTGATCCAACTGACAATATTACAGTCAAATGGGATGTCATAAGCTGGACTCCAGACGGCTATATTGTAAGTGATCATAACTTTCTTAATGTGAGAAAGACATTATATTGTGAGTTTTGACATTTTACCTGAAAAGCATTTTGGAGTAAGAAATAAGAGCTATATAGCACTACTATTAGGCTTGATGGATCTTCCAAGTTGTACAAGCTATGTTTCAGCAGGAACTCCTGGGTGTCTGATTGGTTAAGCTTTAATATGGTTAATGTTAAACTCCATTTCTAACACAATAGCTAGAACTCCATGTTCCAGCAAGCAATGTAAGCAGATTATCGAGGTGAAACTTCAATTCTGATTAGAAAACAATACAAGCAACATTTAAGGAACTGTATCTAAGTTTTCTCCTATGGTTAATTGGTTAATATCATTTGACATAGTATAAGTAACAAACTTTGAACTAGAAGATGAATGTCTTTAGGTTAAAGCTATTACCTTTAAATTTATATGTAAATAAATATTAGCTCCTGTCTTCCCTGTTTCTTTAATAGTTTAAATCCTTTCTTGCTTGTACAGGCTGTTGTTACAACTTTCAACAGTATCGCCACATTCAGGCTCCTGGATGGATACTAGGGTGGACTTGGGCAAAAAAGGAAGTAATTTGGAATGTAATGGGAGGCCAAACCACAGAACAAGGGGACTGTTCAAGGTTCAAAGGGAGCATCCCTCATTGGTGTAAGAAGGACCCAACTGTAGTGGATTTACTGCCCGGAACTCCTTACAACCAGCAGATTACAAATTGTTACTCGGGGAGTCTTGACCTCATGGGCCCAGGACCCTGAAAATGCAATAAGTTCATTTCAACTAAGTGTTGGTTCAGCTGGAACAACTTAAAAAACCGTCAAACTGCCAAAAAAATTTACCCTCAAAGCACCAGGGCCTGGTTATACTTGTGGCCCTGCCAAGATTGTGAAACCAACTAAATTTATTACCAAAGACAAGAGGAGAAACACTCAGGCATTGAGTAAGTTACTTGTATATTGCATTGACATGAAATTTTGAATATATATACATGTTTCTTTCTAAACTTAGCTGAAAAAACCTGTAGTTTCTAGATATAATATATGTAAACATTAGACTTAATTATATAAATTTGCTCTCTTACAAAACTGAATTTACTTTTGTATCTGATTATTTGTATAGTATATGAGTGCACGTATCTTATAGAAACAGATGCTGGATGGCCTAGTTTCATTGAATTTTCAACAAGAGAACTCTTCCAATTTTCCTTTATAGAAGTAGTGAAGTAACTAGACATGATTATTTATGCTTTAAAAATTGTTCAGATAAATTATTAGTATGAAACCCAAGTTTTGGTTTCTTAGATTTGGTTTAGCTTAATCTGCATATATTTTTGGCAGTGACCTGGAATGTTACCTGCACATATTCTCAATTCCTGGCTCAGAAGAAGACCCCAACTTGCTGTGTTTCTCTCTCATCCTTCTATAAGAATACAGTAGTAAACTGCCCTACCTGCACCTGTGGTTGCCAAAACAAAACAGAACCTGGCAGCTGTGTAGAGTAAGTCCTTAATTCATCATTCTGTTTACATATGAAACTGTCCTCTGATATGTTTTTCTGAACTATTCTTACAGTCCTAATTCCCCACATTTAGCTTCAGTTATGTCACCGCCAGGCAAAGCTACAAATGCACCTCTAGTCCGGTGCACAAATCACTAGTCCTATTTGAGTGTATTGGCACGTGAAGATTCAATATAAAGAGTACTGGAGGGACAAGATCACAATCACAAATTTCAACTACAGAAGGAACTATTCGCAATGGAACCTTGTTGTGCAGCACCCGAACTTTGATAATGTAACGCAGGTTTTCAGCTTTAATTTCAAGCCACTTACACCTTATGTGGTTTATCAAGCACTATCATATAGTCCTAGATAAACTTGTGTACAAAATATTCCAATTCTTATATGATTATTATGTGATCTGGTTTTGCAGATGATACTGGTATGCTGTGGAGAGTCAAGTTCTACAAAGATTTACTCACTTCAGCAGGACACCTTGGGAATGTGCAGTCTGAGGTCTTATTCCGAAAGGACAAATCATCCTTCACATTCGTTAAGGGATGGGGTTTTCTGCGAAGAATTTATTTCAATGGAGATAACTGTGTAATGCCACCTCCGGATGGCTATCCATCGCTGCCAAATGCAAGTTCAAAACTAGTTTTCTCTTTACTGAGTACACTCCTAGACACTTTAGCTTGTGTGGTAATGTTATTAAGTATGGAGAATCATCAATGTGGAAACATAAATGGGTCATCTACTATTTTGAAGTCATGTGCACCAGATTGTTAATGATATCAATCTTAAAAGGGGTCAAAGAACTAAATAATCAAAATAAATTTTTTAAAAGATAAAAAACTAAAATAAATGGTCAAATAAAACAAAATAAAAGATTAAATAGTTCATTTAGCCAAAATTAAATGCCTAAGAGTATTTTATAAAGAAATTCAATTCTTCATGTTTTTTTTTTAACTTTATCACATTTAATTCAAATTTAAACTTAAACCAAGAGTTAAACATATCATGGTTTATTTTAGTCAAAATCCAGAGTTAGCTACGACAAATTGAGGAGGACAATTTCAATTAAGTTGACATCGAACACATCAACAATCAAAACAACACACTCCAACCATTATAATAAAAATCAAAGAGAAAATAAAGATTATTGGAGACACACAACCAAAATCCATGTACAATTATGTGAATCTAAAAAAACAAAGATCATATCTATTATTAAAAAGTTCTTCCTAAATAAAAGATGAAAGAAAATCCTACCAATCTAAATCATTGGTTCCTCGTAGGAAAACATTTTACAGGAATTCAAAGGGATGATTTTTTATTGGCTAGTTAACAAATTAATTAATAGCTTGAAAAATTAAGAATTAAGAATAAGAAACAAATTAGCCACGTCTATTCCTGCTGTAGTTTTTGTTTATTCTTTCCTAGGAACTGGCATTTTCCCATTTTATTATTGATCAAGTTCCTCGTACCACCCAACGACAACCGGTCAAAGTGTTTAATGACATTTGTTATTTTATTATTAAAATATTCACACTTATTTTAGAAAATAAAAGTAGAATTTCAAATGTCATATAATGCGTGTTTTTTTCTTATTTTTAAAAATATATAATAAAAATAGTATAAATATTATTATCTAGATAAGAAGCGGTTCCACAACTCGCTTATTATTTGTTTGATAATAATGTGCACGTAAGTAAATTTTATCGTTCAACCTCAATTTTACAATTACAAAATTTAAAATCTAACTTATTCCTAATGTGATTTTAATGTACTAATAGTTATTTCTCATTCAAAATATAAAAAAGCCTAATATTTAAGGTATCGAAACAATCACCTTTTTATACTACTTTTTTAAACGAGAAAAATGTACCTCGCATTAGTCATTCTCTCTTTCCTTTTCATAGACAATTAATAAATTTAAGCACGTGTACGCCTTAACGTTTTCAACGACGGATCCATGTCTAGTTTGAAGCAAGTAATTGTAACTTTTACTTTTTTATATGAATTTGACATGAAAATTAAGAAATATACACGTTCAAAACTTGAATTCAAACACACAGTAAGTAGTACTAGTATGTATGAGAAAATAAAATGGTGTGAAAATAATTTCCCTTTCATATGATAACAATGTACTAATGGTCTGGCTTTTGCTTGATCTTTTGGTGTGTTGGTAGTACTTGGTAGTCATCCTTGTATGCTATTGCTGTACCACGTGGTTATGGAACGAGAGACTATTTTAAGGTTTACGTCTTTGCATGAAAAATTGAAAATGGTTAATACCATAAAGTACAGAGTGGCTGGCATCTTGAAGAGTTGAATTTAGTGACCCTCTTCTCAACAAGCTTAATGAGTTGGTCTGGCATATACCTCTTCCGGTTCCTCGATTGATTATGGTGAATTTGCTTGTCTCATCAAATTTATGTAAAGTTCCTTTTTCAGTATATATATTCTAAAAGAGAGAAAAAATTGCTTACTTTCCTTATTCCAACAAGAACAGGCTAGCTTCCACAGTTTGACTCGTTCCTTTTGATCAAACTCTAATTTTAATTAAATAACAGTAGCAAAGAAACATAAAATATTACACCTAAAGTTTGTCCTTATTTTACAATACCCCATGCAGGATTAATAATTAATAATTCAGTACGACAAAAAGTCATTACCAAAGTTGTCACTTAATCGAATGTCAATTCTAGTAAACAATGGCCCTGATTTGAAGTGTTTTATGCCATGAAGAACACATTTTGATACATCTAAGGCTGTTTATTTATTACACCCAGATGGATATATTAACACTGAGAGGGACAATTGTGTCCCAACAAATATCATAGATATAGCCTAGCGTGTTAAGTAGATCAGTTATTCTGCAGACAAGTTCTTGAACCGAATCAGCACAAGCAAGCTATTTTAAATAGATAGCAACAGATGAGAATGGCACCGTTTGAAGTTTCTATTTCCCTGTGCTCTACAATGTCCCAGATGCGTGTCTGTCACATGCTTGCACAATTAGTTTCCTGCATTGAATGGAAAATGAAATTTTTATCCTCTAAATTGATATACATAGTGAGATAATTCAGAATTCCGTTTATGTAAATGTACTTCACAACAAAGGGAAATGCTGCCAGAAAGCACAAAATGTCTTTCCTTCACCTTGTCTCCATAACCTGGATGAAAAAGTACACCGCTCCCCCTAAGCAATTAAGGGGGAGGATGACTTGATTGAATAGAGACCCAAAAGAGTGAAGTTTAATTTGATGCATTATTAGTGTTAAAAAAGTTTTATACTTACAGTCAATAATGTGCTGTTAATGCCACAATATTTAATGAGTTTGACAGACAATGCAAGTTGTTAATGTCAAAGTCATTAATGTAGCAACACATCATTTGTACTACTTTTACACTGATATCAAAATTAGATAGGAAAGTATGTTAAAGATCTATAATTTAATAAAAAAGCTTGATTAAGAAAGTATTTCTTTCACAAATGGTTTATGGTGGTAGTTCACATAATTTGATTAGTCATTTTGATAATATAGAGCCTTAAACGACAGCCCCAGATTTCATTTTTCCATTTTCCTCCAAAGAGATGAATTGAGGAAGCATGATTTCATGCAAGTGCAAAGTGTGCTGCTAACTACAAGTTTACCTGCAGCTAAGTGCTCACATAGTCTGCAGCATGGAGAAAAATCAAGTGATTAAATTTTCACAAAACAGGACAACGTACCTCTTCCAAAAGCACTTTATGTAATCCGCAGAGTGCAAGAAGAATCATTCTCTTGCTTCACCTGCAAGGATTGCCTCTCATGCTCAACTCGCTGAAGCTGTGATGACAATTGTAGCAAGTCAATGGTTGCACCATCTTCACCAGAAAGACGATCTTTTACATTCAAGTAATCTGAACCTTGGAAGATACCATCTGCCATATCAAAGTTTACAATATCATTATCTGATATTAATACAGGACTGAGATGACTTCCATCTGCATGATTTAGTTCTGATGGAAAACTATCTGACACTCGGCTTGAAGAAGTTTGTGAGCTTATTCCTATCTTTTCAGAGACCTGACTCATGTTGTAGTGATGGCTATGACTGCTTGGAATAACCAAGGAGTGAGCCAAGGGAATTCCTGATGATTGGCTTGAAGAGTTCTGGGATTGAGTTGACAGAAGAGAGAGAGCACAACAAGAGTCTGAAATCCCCGATAATCCTTGAACAGTTGATGAGGTATCAAAAACATTGAAGTCCTCATTTCCTACAGTGTCCTGTAATAGTGGTCTCAACCCTGAATTTTGGGCCCCAAGGGCAGATGGATAGGGGTTATTGCTCTCACAGAAGATGCTTCCTGTGGTGGATGTAGCACTGTTTTCATGAAGAAACGGAAATTGTTTTCCGTTATATGATGGAAATAAAGATCTTGACGGAGGATGTCCATTGGTTGCAGCCATAGAAGAAAGATTCCTAAAACCAGTCCTGTGTTCTGCTTTGATAGGTCTCCAAAAGTCACTCATACCATATTTCTCGGAACACATCACCCCACTTGGAAGCATCTCTGGGCAGATAAAAGATGATGTTAGCATGGATCCCTGGAATCTGCTATCTGCAACCACATGATCCTTATAAAAATTCAATTCAATTAACTTTACTAATATCAGATGACTACAAGAGTCATGACCACATCTAAATTAACTACTATGAGTAAATGAAACGGTTCAAAATTTATTGAAGGAACAAAAATAACTTTATAATTTAAGCAGATCCCATACATACAGTTTAATGACCAATTTCAAGAGTTTCTGAATATTAAAAAAAAGACTAGAAATTTTGTGACACACTTTTGATGTTTTAGCACATGGGAATGAAAGAAGTTTATTTCATTCCATAATGCAATTAAAAAAAATAAAACAGTAACATATGGAAACTCTCACACTGCTTTATCTGTTTTTCTCCTTTTCTATTTAGAGAAAGAAACCGAGAGGCAGTAGCCAACCAATATGATAGAATATTAAGGTTAGTAATATGGAACAAAAACTGGGAAATAAAGTTTGTTGTTGATTGGACTTCATTTTATAATGACTCATAAAAAAGGAGATAGCTTAATTCCTAATGGGAAATCTTTTACTCAGAAAAGTATGGTGTTGAATAGAAGATGGATGTGTGGCATTAGTGAGAAGAATAGATTGCATGGTTTTTTGTCATGTGAATAGGAGGAAAGGTAGACCAAGAAAGACATTGGAAGAAGTTGTCAAGACTCAAGAGGGACCTCATAGTAAATAACAACTCTGAAATTTTGGTTTTTAACCAAGCCAAATTGCGTTTACGATCCATGTAGCCAACCTCACCAAGAGGGACAAGGCTCTATAGTCAAAAACAAGAATGTTGCTGAAAATCATTTCCCCTCAGAGAGAGCGCCATTATTCTTGTCGAATAAGTCACTTAATGTTCACATTCACCACGTAACAAAAGAATCCAAATTAAATCTAGTTTAGACAAGTGTACCCAAAAATAAAGTTAATTTGCACAAGGTCAAAACTGACAACCGATAGGAACAGCATATAATCAGAAAATGTCAGAGAATACACATTTTGAAACAAATGGGGCAATAAGAAGGCCGTTCATGTGTTATAGATGTATTCATCATGTAAATCAGCATTTGAAAATCCACATTTATTCTGGTGGGTGACAATTGACAAAGCAGGACACCACAGCAAATTATTTCTAGAATATAATTTAAACTGGACCACATTACATATTCTGAAGTGTGATTGTTTGAACACAAGGAGTTAATAATGACATTGGCATCAAAATGAAACTTGACAGAAAATTGTATGATAAATGTACCACAGTATGAACAGGAATCAAAATCCGATAAGTTAAATAGAAAGGTGAAGAAAAACTTTGAATCATTTCTGAGGCTGTATGGGCATATTACATTAAGCCTTTGAAAAGGTAGAAATGGACAAAGAAAAGGGACCAGCTTTTCAAAGGCACGCACGCTTCTATATTTTTTAGTGCCAACAAAGTTATAATCAAGCAGTCAATCACATGAAATTTAATCAATGAAGAATGCAAGGGATTAACGTGCATGTGACCAAAAGAAAAGATGAGAATTTAAGAGAAAAGGAAAGTGTGTAAGAGAGAGGAGAGGAGAATTATATCACGAACTAATTTCAGAATATATATATATATATATATATATATATAATTACCCCCACATGGCTGAAGCAACCTCCCAGACTTTCCTGGATGAATACCCATTTGTGGTTTTCTTCTACGCTCATTATGACCTGCAAGGCGTTTTCGGCAGCTCCGCTTACCATCATCAAATTCAGCCAGCAAATGAAACCTGGATATCATACTAAACATTACAACAGAACTATATATCTCAACAACACAGCTTCTCATGTCAAACTTGTCCGTTATGAGAAGTAGCAAAACTATCCTTAATCATATAAAAAAAATGGGAAAGGAAATTGATGTAAACAAAAGCAGATAAAAGCCTTTTAAAACCCATATGACATACAATTGAGTAGGTAAAGAGTCATGTTCTAGTATTCCAATCAATAGGCACCAAAAGATGACAAGCCATAGTAACACATATTTAGCAGCTTGGAATTGAAAGATGAAGAAAGGTTGACCAACCTACTACATTGCTGGCAAAACCTTTGCTCAATGCCATTGACTATAACAATGGCAGTCTTGGAGTGAACCTCACACACCTTGTGCCTCTTGTGGTAGTCTTTGCAGGAGCTGAGATCCTTGTTGCAGCCATAGACTTGACAATATGCAGTCTGAGAGTGCAACCCTGAAGCTCTCACTCTCTTAGGAGGCGTTGATGACTCAGATGAAGACAAAACTTTGGAAAACGCCCGATCAGTGAAATCTCCATGGTCAGCAAATCCACCCAGCTTCAAATCAATGAGGGAATTTGAGTCCGCTCTTTGAGAAAACCCACTTGGGGCATCCACAACAGTGCCAGTGATTCTGTCACTGTGCTGTTGTTGTCTATTACCATCCACCTTTCTGGTTGGAACACTCTCAATTAGATCATCGGACATGTGTTTTCCCAACATTTCAGGAAAACCCAATTCCTCAAAACCTTGATTCTCAATGCTGTGGTGACCCAAACCCAACATGTCGTTGGAAAAACCACATGGGGTTTTGAGTTCCCAGCCCAAGAAAGAATTTTTACTCCTCCCGAGAGTGTTGGGAGGTGAGAGTGCCTCATTGGAGACACACTCCTTTTCTTCAGGGACATAGCTCCAAGATTCCATCACATGCAACAGAACCAGGTCGGGTGCAAGACAATTAAACACGACCAAACAACAATTGACTCCCGAAAGTGTCCCAACAGTGTTGCTAATTCGCTATGGCAAGTTTGTAGCTTGAATTTCGGGTTGAGCAGAAAGGCAACAGCTGAAAAAGCATTGTTTTTTTCTTTTTTTTTACGTTACCCAACAGAGAAGGACGCGAGTTCAGTCTCTTAAAGCCACGAGTCCATGAAGCTCTTCGATTTTATAGAGACCAAAAGGATTAGATTAGAGGAGAAAAGAAGGGGAAAGGAACAAGGTGTGAGAAGAGAGAATGAAAATGGAAGAAAAGAAAACAAATCAAATAGGTGGAAGATAGAGAGGGTGTGAGGATGCTGAACTGAAGCAGAGTTGATGCAGAATCGGGAAAGTTGTAGTGAAAGAGAAAGAGGGAGCGAGAAAAGGAAAGGTATAGTGTGTGTGAGAGAGAGAGTTTGAAAATAGTAGTGGAAGATGGAAGTCTCAACTCAATTGAAGTAATTGAAGTGAAGGTGAAAGAGAAGAGAATTTAGTGGCATGGGATGGAGGATGGAGGATGGAAGATGGAAGTTGAAGAGGTTGGAATTGAGAGTTGCTATTTTTGGAGAAAGACAATGAGAGTGGATAACTTTCCACCATGCTTAGCTAGGCACATAACGCAGTACAGAGAAAGAGAGACATTCTTCTTCCCTATTCATTTTAACATTTTCATTATTATTTTTAGGAGCATTTTCATTCATTCAAAATAATACTAATATTTTTACTTTTACTATTAAACAAAAAAAATATTTTCAAACTTATATTTATTGTATTTTGAATTTTTGATTAATTAAATTAATTTTTGTTTAATATATTTTAATTAGATTCTATAGACCAATTATAAAAAAAATGGTCCACTTTATACCGATTAAATCATTTTAAAGAGTTTTTTATTTTAGAAAAAATTACATAAAATTAATTAAATGATATTATAAAAAAATCAATTAGATTGAATAGATTTTTTTTTCCTTCATAAACTTTTTCAATCTACTGTTTGAAGATTCCCAGTGATACAATTGTGAGATAAATGAGAGTAAAGGAAAGGTTCCATGTAGCTAATATTCTATATTTTATAGTTTTTCGTTTTTTGTTGTTATTTTTTTATCACATGCGAATATTCATTAATTTTATTAATAATTAATTTCTGTTATAAAACTGAAATACTTTTTACTTATTTTCACTTTTGTTTAATGAGTTAAGGATCAGAAATGTTTTATTGCTTATTGAATCAAGGAAGACTTTGACTTATCATAAGTAGCTTTATTATAAGCAAGTCTTGGTCTCTCTCTAGTCTCTGTATAAAACATTAAAAAACCGCATCAAGTAAAATTAAATTAAATTAACATTATATTACATTTCTTACAAAATACAAAAATAATAACTGACAAGTAAACAATAACAATTAATAAGTGTTTTATAAGTGTTTCTACTATTCAGACTTTATTTAGGTAAAATCTTTTTGTTAAATTGTAAACTTTCATAATTCTCAAAAAATAAGAAACAACAGTCTAAACCGCTTCTCAAGCTGAAGTTTTCACCAGAAGTTTTCGCCAGTTTTGAATTCTTCCATAATGAGTTAAGTGGAAAATCTAACTAATTAAGTGGTTTTTTTAATTATGTTTTGAACCGTTAATTTCAATTTAACCTTTTACAAATGAATGTGTCTATCAATCAAGATCAAACTCATTATTTATCTAATGAGTATGAGTTGATAATGAACAAATGATTACTAAGCTGGTTGGGTGTAAAAGTTTACTTAAGTAACTTCAATGTAAAAAAATGGAAAGAAACAACGATAAGTTGTTGCTTCTTTCAAAAGATTACACGGCAAAATATCCTTAATAGTAAATAACAGTTTTATTTAATTTATCTAAAAATTCAGTTTGAGCCTTCAAAACATAAAATGTTTGAAATGCGTAAAAAAAGTAAAATACAAATAATATTTTTTTGTGAAAAAATATAAATAATAAATGCCACTGTGTAATTGCCTTAATTATTTATCTAGCTTAATTGATAAATTATTATAAATTTTTAATATTTAATTTTTATTTCTACAAATAAAAAAATTAAAATATTCACTAAACTTAGAGGTAACATGTAATTTTATTGTGATTTATTCATGTGATTAGCAAGTCTCCTTATATCTATATGGAAAAAAAGGCAAGTCTCCTTATACAAGGAGAACATGAGAGTCTCCTTAGAACATCTTTAATGCTGGATTTTGGGAATGAATTTTCAGCTAAAAATCTAAGCTTCCCTAGATCTAACAATAAACAAGTCATGAAGATCTCCACATGGAGATCCAGTTCTTCCACAATAATTGTGAAGATCTGCACACCTTTGAAAAAAAAAATTATTCATCAGCAGCTAGTAACCAACAAATCGCGCGCGGAGGCAACAAACCCATAGACCAAATGAAAAAAAAAACGGTGAAAAATAAAACATACCTTGGGGATGGATCGTCGCATGGCGGAGGGGGAAGGGGACATGGGGGGTTGCGCGCGAAGGGAAAGAGGAAGGGAAAGGGTGGTCGCGCGCGGAGGGGAAAGGGAGGTGGGGGGTCACGCTTGGAGGGGAAGGAAGGCGAAGGGGGGAGGAAGGCAAAGCGTTTTTAAGAGGAGAAAAGGAGGAGAAAAAAAATTAGAAGAAGGAATGTTATGGAACGAGAGACAGGGAGGAGAGGAAAAAATGAAAGAGGAAAAAACAAACGGAGGAGAAAAAAAATATTTTTTAAAGAATGTTTTTTGAAAAAAAAAATTGAAATGGAAAAAGGTCATCGTTATACATTCACAGTGACTTAAAAAAGTAACCGATAATGTCAATGTTGGTTATAATCACATAGATATGACATTTCAAATGTTGAAATATTTAGTGGTGTTCCTCCTAACTTTGCTACATACTTGCAAACAAGACGTGTTATGCATGCAAGATGAATTCATTAACAACTTCAAGTAGACTTAATGGAGCATATTTAGGAACGGACAGTCATGAAAATAATGAAATTTGATTTTTCTTTGGAATTAATGTCTTGCACTTTTTTTATTATCAAATTTATGTATTTTTTATTTATTTAACATTTAGTTATAAATAAAAATTATTTAAATTTTCTCATTTTTTAATATTCACATATTTTTCCTTCCATGCTTTATTAATAAAATTTAATTACTTAATTAATTGTATTTAATTTGATAAACATTAAAATATTCAATAGTGGAATATATGTGAGACCCATTAAAAGTTATCTAAAATCTCAAAATGAGATCTACCACTGAATAAAAAAAATATAAAAGATTCAATCCTACATGGCAATGTGAGGCCCACCAAAAAGTGATTTAAAAACATCTTTAATGGTATATCCTAAATTGGGATCTTAGACCATTTTATGGTAGATTCCATAGTGTTAAGTAAGATTGAAGATCTCTCAATATATTTCCTTTTTCTAGTGATAAATCTCATTTTGAGATCTTAGACAGAGAGAAAGAAAAAAAAATATTCTTTTTTGAGTAAATCTTAAGATTCTTCTATAAAAACACATTCTCCACCTCCTTTATTAAGAAATCTAGTAGAGATCAGATTTTGAGTTAAAAATCCTTACTCAAGATCTTGCACTAACAATATTTTTCCCAATTTGAGATTTATTATTAAAGATATTATTACTCTTTTAACTTAATATTTTTTATATAAAGGAAAAAAAAATGTAGCTCACAGTTCGAGATTGACTTATTCATAAATCATTTCAATTTCCTTTTAAAAAATAATTCAATTTAATTCACTAAATATTTAATTAGAATTTCTTTTTTAATATCCTAAAAAAGCTTGCTTATTTCATTAAAGAAATAAACTTATATCTGAAGTTAGATTTAATTATTTAAATTTTATAAGTTTAAAATTAATAATTTATAATAACTAATGTGTTTGGGTATTACTTACAGTTATAATTTTATTGATTATATTCATACTTAAATAATTGTAATTTTATTTATGATTATTTCATGTCTATCACATAGTCACGAGTCTTACGAGTAGTCTTTTAAATAAATTATTATTATAAAAATTTCTTTTGATAAAATTATGAATTTAATTATTGACGATTTCATATTTAAATCTTAAATTACATATTTTTCTTATTTATACTCCATCTTTTAAGTAACAAAAAATATTTATTAAACATTAAATCAACAACTTAGTCAATTAATTTTTTTTTATAGAAAATCATATTATAAATAAAATAAGAGAATTTTAACAAAAGAAATTTTTA
>PYAF01001709.1:728593-743898 GCA_007407185.1 Glycine tomentella | reverse complement strand
TAAATATTTTATTTTAATTTATACATTTTTACAATTCAAAAAAATTAATAACTCTAAACTAATTTATATGTAAAATAGTGTTTATAAAATTATCTAAATAAAACAAGTGTCTTAGTGATTTATTATTTTTTCTTTAAATAAAAGATAATGAGTTCAACTTCTATCAATTTTTTAATTTTCACTTTATTTTACCCCTTGTCTGGTAAACGTTATCTCAACAACTTACTTAATCATCATGTCAACACCAATATTCATATTAAATTAATGTTTGACTTTAGATGATCAATTGATGAAATGATCAAAATTATCTATTTTGAAAATCTTATCACATAAATGTCATGTCAACAATCTATATAAGTATCAAGCTAACATCAATATATCATATCAAATCAACATTTGACTTTAGATGATCAACTAATAGAATGATTAAAATTACTTATTCTAAAAAGTAAGAGGATTAAATATCTTGATTTAGAAATAAATATGTCAAAATTGCAAATTCACAATTATAGAGGGACAAAATTACAAATTTAATATAAAAAATTATCCAATGCGAAAATTATCTTGAGTTATTTCCATTTAAAATTAATTTTAGTCATTTCAATATCATACTAAAATCATGTTAGTGTAATTTTAGATGATTCAATATTGAACCATGCTTGTATAAAAAAGATATTCGACCAAGCTATAAACTGTGTCCATAATTTTTACAAGACTAAACTAGAGCCCAACCCAACAAGCAAAAAATAAAGATTATTGACGAAACTTGGCCTAACAAAGTGCAATGTCTTAGACAACATCGCCTAGATTTTCCTCAGGAGATCATAACTCATACAACCTGTATCTTCTTCCAATAGGAGTTGGCCTGAGATAGAGAGCTCTTTGTAAGGCCTGGCAATTGCGGTTATAGACTGTTTTGGACAACTATGGTTGATAATCTATTTTTAATCTTTTGTAGCCGGTGTTTGTGAAGGTCTATAGTTGCAGTTAATAGTATTGCAGGAAAAGCAGAACTTAACATATGATTTCTTGGATGCATATGTTCAGAGAATCTTGTTGATCAAGGAAACTGAAGTTCATCTCAATCGTACTACCACCACTTCATATTTAGTGTAAACTAGGGAGTATGTTATGCAAAAGAATGAAAAAGAAAATAAAGCCTTCACAGTTGTATCAGCAAGCACCAAGCCAAAATCATGAGTTTGCTTTGAATCAACATCTTAATTAATGGACTTACATCATACATGCATCAAAGCCTATATAGATGACTACAAAACCAAGCCATATGGCCAACGACAGTGTCCTTACATTAGGGGAAATGAAGATAGCCTTGAAAAAATATGATCCCCATATATCTATATCAAAGCAGTGTAATTTTACAAGAACACGTTGCAAAAATTTGACTAGAATACACTCGAAATAAATTGGATCGTAACTTGGCCTTTATATTTAAAAGACTCTATGGCTAGATTCATCTTCCAAGTTCCACCAGCTATCTAATTTCAGGAATAGAATGTATAAAACACATTCTCCAGAGGACAGTCCACAGCAAAGTAAGATTTCATGCATACACATAAAAAATTCCAAGCAGAAATAGGTTTTCAAACCGGACATGCATACCAATAGGTGCAACATTTCATTTTCATTCAAAATAAGTCAAACACAATATTTAATTTCACAAGTCAGCACTCAACATATAGGATAAGAGGGTTCATTGTCTACTATTGAGAGTGTATATCCATTAGAATAAGGTTGTTCCAGTTTTGTTAGTAATATTGAGTTTAAACTCTAAATACGTAATTACGTTAAAATATTTACATGTATGAAATTTTTTATTATTTATAATTTTATTTAACTTAAATATGACTGTTTCGAATACATGTGACCTAAAAAAAGAAATTAAATCACTAGATGTTTGAGAAAGAATAGGATGTATTTTTTAGGGTTTCCTTGCATACCACCAGTTACCACCAGTTATACACTCCGCCGCCTAATTTTTTTTGTTAGGTCTAGTTGGAATACTAACTCCACCTATCCAACACCAGTAATTACTAGCTTTAGGCAGTGGTCTTGTGCCAAACAATATTGATATACGTACAATCAAGTACGCAATAACAATGATGTGATTGTGCCTGAAGATTACATCACAAGGACTTTCAAATCTTACCTTCCCAATTCCTACAATGCGTACACAACTCATCAATACTAATGAGACACATCAATAGTATATTATTCCATCATTTACATCTGACATTCATCTCATAGTTACATGCATTTTATCAATTTATAAAATACAAGCATCACGCATTTCTTTTTCTTTTTGAGAATAATTCTTCATATCCAAGCAAACTTGTGATCTTTGGATTGGTTAAAATCGCATCATACCAATATTTAAGAATCACAGTCAACCATGCATAATTAAGCATCTTTATGTTCTTACTACATATTAAACTCCAGTTTCTGATGCTGGGATTATATCAAATCAAAGTTCACCATCCTATTACCGTAGTACGGCAAAAATGCATATAAATTCCTACTGAAAACACACCCATCAGTACACAAAATAAGAGTATGTTAGGAGGTCATTTAATTACGTGAATCACCACGAAATCTATAATTTCTGCTGAAACACTTTTTTAGTTAAGTGGCAACCAAAAAAAAAATCCTCAAATATATCAGGATACATATGTGACACCTTTTTAAAAGCTTGAATGATCTATTTAACTAACAGATTTTTAGCTCTTTATCTTGCACATAACGAGGCACTAAGTAAACAGATATCCTCCTTAAAAATTGCCAACATTACAGATATTAAACTAAAATAAAACCTAAAATTAACTAAAAATATACTCTTATGAAATTGATAATCTCATAATTGAATGTAAGCAAAGTTAAAGTTCTTGGCTATGTTTGGTAAAAAGTGATATAAATTACTAAAAAAATTATTTGTCAAATATTACTATTTTTTTATCAGCAGTGAAACATTAATTACTAATAAATCAAATAAGTTTTTCAATTAATAATTTTTTTTAAAATAGTTTAAAATGCTTGCGAAACATATTCTTAGACAATATAATTAAAGAGTTGTGTGTTTTGTGAATCTAATTTTTCATTCTTTGTTTTCACTTAATTCTCTTTCAACCATCCGCCTTTTTTGCATAATGTATAGAAAAAGATTTTAAAGGATTGAGTAAGTATTATTAATTAATCTCTTGATGCTTAAAAACTTTCCTTTATTACTCTTTTTTACTAGACTAGATACCCTTACTCTTAATTATGTATATTTTAATTACAAGAGACAAATTATCCTTCCTTTCTTTGTTTTTAATCCAGACAACCTTATAACTACACATCTTTCCCTTTCTAAATACCAAAAGATGAAGCTGAAAAGAAAGCCTAAATAGTAGAGGAACTGTGGACTAATGTCGTAATCGCAGTAGCGGTAATGGTGTATATTGAACTTGGTACAGACACATGAAATACAACAACTTGAAATAAAGGTGGTTTAATGTACAATTGCGATGTAATGTGATGGTGACGTTACGATAGTGTGGGTCTTCCACAACAGTTTCCATCACAGCCTAAAAGGGAATGAATTATTCAAGAAAGTTAGGATTGTAAATTTGAATATACTAGCTAGCTAGACCAAGGATACATGCCTTGTAAATGCTACATAGTTTTATTGCTCTCTTTCAAATGAAAATGCGGTTAAGCTATCTTTGTTGACCTCGTTAGCATGAGTGTTGCGTACATACTTAAAACACGTCTCTTTAACACTTTGAGCTTCCATGGAATTGCCGAACCGGTACGAAAGTTGTTGTTGTGAATGCGATTTCTTTTATATTGTCAAAATCGCGTTTTATATTTCTTGTCTGTCGAATATCCGATCCATCTTATGTGTCCACATCGAAATGATATATAGTCACTGTGTGACTATGTGGCCAAGCCCACCACAAACTAGATATCATCTTCACACCACAAATTTGCTGACCAATTAAAGATTACATCCACGGTGCGTTTTAACTTTTATAAGATGGAGAAGTTGTTAATTAGACCATGAACTATTCTACGTTTGTGAGAGCTTATGAAAATAATTTATGATATGTAAGTTGATACAAAAACAATACACACACATGTACACATACAAAGTTAGAACTAATAGCGTTTTATTTGAAAAATTATAATTATGATCCATTTTCAAAAACGCACTAACTTTATCAGTAAACTTATTTCAAAATACTCCATCAAACTATATAAGTGCTTACATGATAAGGATTGAATAAGACCTTAATTCAAGCAGATCATAGTTAAATTGTTCATCCAAACCAGTCCCATGATGTAATCCAAGTGTGATTTTAACAGTTACGTACAGCAAGTGTTAGGCAGATTTTTTAAAATTTGTTGTTGTTTGATGGCGAAACCATAAGGAAGCACGAACTAGGTTGAAGAAGATTTTCGGAGATGACGGAGTTGAGAGCTTTATGACGAAGAGCACAACAAAGGGAAAACACCAATATGCTCAAGCCAATATATGTAAGAAGTTAGTTGAAAATGAATGATTGATAGATGCCTAGTACATATATAGTGAAAATTAGACAAGAAAAACTGTTCGTTAATTAGGATACACATGATTGTTAGATGTGTTGGGTATGGCTCATTTTTCGCAGTCAGATGATAACCCTTCTTGTTGGCGGGGTCAACAGAAAGTCAACTGGGTCCCGCTCCCGTAGAGGCTAGGTACTGTTGTGGGCCTCTGATTATTTGTAATATTTTACTTTTATTAGTAGTTTGGGCTATGGTCCATGAATAACTACTGTTAGGGTTTCTTTTAATCCTATTTATATTCCCCTTGTAAATCGAGTGACTTGTAACGAGTGGCGGTGAGGAGATTATAGTACAGACAACCTGGACGTAGCCTACATTGGGTGAACCAGGGTAAAATACTGTGTCATATCTCTCTTCTCTATTCTTTTTTCGGTTTTTCTATTTGTGTGTGATTATCGATTTCTAACAAGATGATGAATTAATATTGTTATTTCACTGTAAAGACCAAAAATGATAACGAGAATTTTTTTTTAGAAATGTTGACTTATCAAAAGTTAAATTAAATACTAAAAATAGAAATTCAAAAAAATTTATAGACCAAAAAAAATAATCCTGAATATAAATTATAAGTGATGTTTGTTTTATTTTAATTATATATTTTAATATATTTAAATTCAAGCATATGTTGTTCAATAAAAATGATAATAATAACAATTAAAATAATTATATAAAAATTTATTTATTTTTAAAAAAGTCAGACACTAACTATATTCAAACTTGTTTTTAATAAAGAATAAGATCCTCGATGTGATAGTGTGTGAAACATTCAACCATATTAAAATTATAACAATATTATATTGTGCGTGTAACATGCTTTTTAGATTGGTCTCTTCATCTCATTAATAACATTCGGTATCTAAATGGTGGGTGGAATTAATTTTCATCTATTATTGTCAGCATGGATACGATTTCCAAATGTCCCATAGCCACAGTTCGACTAACTTATTCTGTTGTTGTTCATAGAATTGCAGAGACCATCCTAATTAGGAGTTCTTCCTCGTCGATCTGCTTTATTAACATCCTAATTACAATGAGATGTACCATCTCATTCCTCGGCATGAAATAAAAGCAAAGGATGAACATAAATTACAATAAAATGAAGGTCCATAGATGAATTTCTATTGAAGCAAGGAACTAATCTTCCCTCACAATGCTTTGCTTAATTAATACAATTGCTGATTTCATTGGGAACATGTTGCACTCACAGTCTATTAATCTACTGAGTTTGCCAATACTGGGAGATGTAATTCTAATTCAGGTGCACGTAAGATCTCTTCAAATACACAAAATGAAGCGAGATAAACACTGATAGATAAAGTCGGGTCACTTCAAATACACATTATCAGTAGATCTTGACGCCTGCAACACCAATAGTCCAAAAGTGTTTAGATCAGCTACCCTGACCTTAAACATAAGTGAGATAAATTAACCAGAGTAACTTCCCTGTACGTTTCTCTCACAGTGAGCCAGGCAAAGCAGACATCATCATGGAGACATGGACTCTAAGTCCTTAGTTTTAATTAAAAGTCGTATTTAAATCAAAATTGCAACAATGAAATATTGTTGGAGTAATAAAGTGTGACTGTGAGTAAAGAAGTCATACATTGGTTAAAAATAAGAAAGTTGATGAGCAGCATATAAGCATAAAAAATCTAGTTTTAATTTAAAATTTTTGTGTTGGATGTGATTCCAAATTCACTTTTCTGCTTTATGACCTGTTAATTGAGATTTCTTGAAATTCTCTACTATTAGACAAAGTTATCTCAATTGTGGCAAATTCAATATATTTAGTTCCTTAAATAACCTATTAGAATAAGAGTTTAAGTTGCGTGAGTTTGCCCAAATAATTGAATTTTTTTTGTAAAAAAATTCTGCATTCCAGGCTAGTTGAGTAACCTCTTTTCTACGAATAAAGAATCATTTATCCGTACTACTATTTTGGAGAATGAATTCCCCTTCAAAGTACCTGAAAAGAAGTTACATTTGTCGAGTGATATCTAACATGTCCGAAAAAAGGAAAAAACTAATGGAGATGGTGATCCTAGTCCCTAGCATATATATGTAATTCAAATAAGGAAAATTCAGTTAGAGAAATAAATCAGAGAATAGTGAGAATTAAAATTACCGCGCGTAAAATAACGAAAATAACAAAGGAATGTATTTAAGACCACCAAAAGAAAGAAAGCAAAAGGAAAACACTATTCTGGTGAATACAATGTTTTCTGGTTTGTATTACATGTAGAATCAATGTTAGATTATTGCATTGGTGCATTAAAATAGAAAGACTTTAGACAAAGGGTCTCTTAATGTGAAGAAAAGGAAAGGAAAACAAGATTGCTTAGACAAGAGAAAATGCGCTCTTTGTTGAATAACATGTCTGACTAGCCAAATAAACATACCATTACTCATTTACTTGTGCTTCTTGTCCTATCCCATCTACGACGTCCTTAACCGTTGTTTCTCCTGTTAAAACAAATGACAAAAGTATAGGACCTAAATAGCACTTTTAAGTAGGAAAATAGGTTGCATGTGTTGGTTATTATAAGTTACCAAATATTACATATTTAAATAGTTCAGAAGAGGCATAGTATATATGGTGTACGAATACAAAGTGGCTAGACATTTTTGTACCAGTCATGTATACAAAAATAAATGTATATGAATATAATAAAATTCACTTTACATGTCTAAAAGAAAATGGGTTTACTTTGATCCGGTTTCAAAGGCAAACGATATTAACTATTTTTCTTCATGTGCCAAGCGAAGAATTTTCAGATGAATTGCTTGGGCATAAATATTAAAATAGTACAGGTCCTACTTGGAAAAACCTATTGCCTTGGCAACTGGATGATAGTTATCTGCGAGAATTGAGTGCACGTGGACGTGATGGTGTTAATTATAACTAGTGCCCCATGTATAAAATTATTGAATGGTGAGAACGATTCATATGAAGTTCTTCCTAAACCCATATAGACACATTGAATTAAGTGGGACATTTAATATAGCTAGCATTTTGTATGTTCAAGATGATCATGAAATTAGAACTTGGAAGAACTTCACATGGCCGACCCAGATGGCGATAGTGACAGTAAGTGTAGCCGTATATATCTCTGTCGTCAGTACGACTGATGAAACTGATAAAAAGCAGTAGCATTATTTTTCTTCTAATTGGAGAGAGAGAGAGAGAGAGAGAGAGAGAGAGACGGGTGTTATTAGCTGTGGGGGGACCCCAGTTCTGAAGGTTGTAGATGAAAGGTCTATTCCTCCAAATAGGGACATCCATTTGGGGGTCCTTCTTTATATGCATACTCAGACTGAGACTGAAGATCATTGTTTCAAGTTATATGAAGTTAAGGATGGAGATGGAGCATTTAGATTTTAGACTCTAGCGCTGAAATATAAAATATCTCAATTCGAAGCATTGGATTAGTTCAAATGGTAAAGTCTTAATTAATCATGATCAACACTCCTCTCAAGTGCAGGATCCATAAAATGCATCTATACATACATTGACACGAAATAAAGTTACTCTGTCACTGTTATAACAAGACAACATTATTTCTACAAATATAACTAATGTCATCATTACAACAAGTAAACATTCTTTACCCATTGTCTTAAAGTAATTTTTTCATTAAGTTTTGCAATTTAGTCCTTAAGTAAAAATAAGATATTTATTAAGTTTTACAACTTAATCCTAAGACCAATACGTTTCCTATAACTAATTACTTTGTAAGACTAATAACCTAGTCCCAGGATTGTAGGATCGATGTACCTTAAGATTGATACCTCTTCCGATCGATAATCCCCTAAGACTAATATAAAAGGACAAATTCCTCATTCCAAAGGAGCATCATTTTTAAGGAACATCAATCTTAGAAAATATCAGTCTTAAGAATTGTTTTACAAATTTTTCAACACGGAAAACTATTTTATAATTTTAATTTTAAGAACTTCTCTAGACACTATACTTAACCAGCAGTATGCCGTATTTACTTCTTATAACCAATATTTTTGCTGATTAATAGGTGGATCATATGTAATGGTGGTTCAGTTAGAAGAAATCACTTAAATAGATCTCACTTGAAAGTTTGGATCATATACGTGTACATGAACATGAAAAATGTCAAAAGTGATTGTAACGTGAATCTTGCTTTGCAATCACATGGATCAGATTTGTAATACACGTGACGTGAGCTGCTTTGCTCCTCAGACTTGTAAAGCTCTTTAATATATATATATATATATATATATATATATATATATAAATGACGTATCATATGAGAATGATCATCTTATATGAAAATAAGAATGATTAATCTCAATCATTAGATTAAAATATTTTAAATTCAAATTAAAAACACATTTAACCATAAAATCTTTATAAAATTTATTAAACAAAAAATCAAATATTTTAAAGATTTAATTTACATTAAAATCGTCATCACAATCATCATTATGATGTGGTGGTGTCACCAACGATAGTGATCATGTTTGTGGCAACAATCGTGATCATGACGATGATCACGATATTAGTGATGGTGGTAGCAATAACAATGACAACAATCTATTTAGTGGTGGTGACAGTTGACAATCATGATAATGATTGCAGTGATGACTATGTTAATGGTGGTGGAAGCGATTATAACAATAATGGTAGTCATGATAATGATAAGTTTGAGATATTTTATAACATCGTAAATTAATATTTAAGATATTTAATTTTTTGTTTGCTAAATTTTATAGAGATTTGTGGTTAAATGAGATTTTAATTTTAATTTAAAATATTTTAATTTTGATATTTAATTTTAATATAATTAATAAGATTAATTATTCTGATAAGTCATATATATATATATATATATATATATATATATATATTAAAAAAATTTACTGGGACTCACATTCTCGGATACAAAGGAAATTACCGGTGGATTATTTTGTTTGACAGGTTTCAAAGGCTTTGATGAGGGGCAGTTGGGTGAGAGGATATCCTATAGGTACCCCTGATATCTGTATCCTCTCTCTCTCAATGAAACTCTAAATTGCTAATTAAAAAAAGGTTAAATTAAATGTTTAGTATTTTATCTTTTAGTTTTTGTTAAGTTTCATCCTTTATGTTTTAGAAGCTTCAATTTAATATTAGTGATTGTTTTTTATTTTAGGACATAATTTAAAAAAAAAGATTAGACTAATTTAATATATGAAAACTATAGAAATCAATTGATATTTGAATAAAAAATACATAAACATAATGAAAATTGAATCCAAGAGCAATTGAAAAATTAAAAAATCTAATATTAATTTTTTTCCAATTTTATTCATGAATATCATTTTCTACCATATTTGGTCCCACTTTTTTATTCTTACATTAATTTGATTACATTATTTTTTTTTTATGTAAGTGAATCTAATTGAGTAATTTTTACATCTTGAATTAGTAAAAAAAAGTTTAAAATCATTTATGCTCCAAAATAGAAAACAATCATTATTTCACATTGGATTATTTTGACTCACTTTAAAAATATACAAAACTAAATTAAATTTTCTAAAATATAAAAGATGAAACTGAAAAAAAAAATCAAACATATAATTTAACCTTAAAAATATACTGTTCAACTAATTAAACTATACTCTTTAATACACCCACAAGTCACAAGCCCTGTTGCACTCACTAAACACAAAAAAACCTCGACTTGAATTAGTTATCATCAGCTCTATATTCATACAAATATAATTTCTTAACGGAAGCTTTATAAATTCAGGCTTTCATCTTTCCGCCATTGATGCTTAAAAAAATCCTCTCGACATTCTACGTATATATTTTTAAAAAGGCTCCATGCCAAACATTCTCCGACTCTATTTGGTTTTTTAAAATAATGTTAAAAACATCAATTTTAAAAGAAATAATTTGAAATGATGTTTTAATAGTTAATATGAAAAATTTTATTTTTATTTTTTATAAAATAACATTAGTCCAAATTAATTAAGTGTGACTATGTAACCATGGTTTGGAACAAGACTAGAGAAATGGGAAAGGGAGAAAATTTATATAATATCAATCACTGATTTTCTAATCAATAATTATTAGTACATTTTATAGGATTTATTTAGGTAAATTTTTCTAAAAATACTTATAAAAGAAAAAAAAATAAAATTAATTTTTCCATAAACTAAAATAAAATTTTCATACTCTAAAACATTTCTGTTTTAAAAAGATTATCATTTTGACTCACTTTTCTTAAAATAATAAAAAATTATTAATTATGTACTTAGTAATCTATTTTTTTTCTTACAGACTAATGATCGAATATGAAAGATTGGTTTCCTCTTGTAAGAAAAAAAAAAAAAAAAAGCATATTTTTGACATCGCAAAAAGCTAAATCGAAGAGACGTAAATTGATGATGGACTAAGAAAGAAAAAAAGAAAAACGCATTTGGATGTTGTGCAAGGTAAATAATGAATGGAGTTGGATACCATACAATGTTCTGTTCCTTAAAAAAGTGGTGTGACTGTGTGTGAAGCAGTGAAACGACGAGGAATCTATCACTAACCTTCGGTTTATAATCTGCCTTGTTATTGACACGTGTCCGGTAGCGCTGTACTTGTGTCTTGTCGACACAGCCGTTAATAACGTACGGTACTGTTTTTTCTGTAAGACTGTAAGTTATTGGAACCTGCCCACTCAAAAGTAGACACGTCGCATCCCTTGTGACTTTTAAGATGCCATCCGTTCGATTGGACCCATCCGTCTGTTCTGTTTCATTGCGAGAACCAGTGCTCTCATTACATTTTTAAGACTTAAATTAAATAGAAATTTAGTTTTTCCAATTTCATGTCTTTTTATTTTTTATTTTTTATAAAAAAATATTTTTCAGAATAATACTAAATTTAATTTTGTTAAGTAAAATCTCAAATTTAAGTTAAAAAATAGTCTTCCCTGAATCTAATGGGTGGCCCAAAATTTAAATTCATATTTTTTAAGATAAACATTTCAAATTCATCTAATAATTGTATACATATATAATTTTATACGAAATACTATTATTAGTTATATATTATAAAACATTAAAAATTACAATAAAATATATATTTTTTTATCATAAAAATATTTATAATTAAATTTACTCTAAAATTTTCAAATCAAGTTCATAATAGGATGTTTATAATAAATAAATTTTAATTTTCAAATAAAAAAAACTAAATTAGTATAAATAAATGGATTAATTATATTATTAGTCTTTATTTTTTTTTGAATTTTTATTTTTAGTTTATGAACTTAAAATTGATCAATATTAGTTCTTGATATTTTTATCGGTTAACATTTATTCATGTATTAATATTTTGGGACAATTTATTTTCTGGCTGTTTGAAAAGCCAGAAAATGACTCGAGGGATTTGACAATAATAATAATAGAATGAACCAAACGATAGCTTTGATTTGTTTGAGAAAACACCAGGAACTCAGTTTAGAAATGCAACAAATTCTAAAACAAGTTTTCAACAACCAATTCAGAAACATACAACCTCAATATCTAAATTGTATAATGAAATTCAGAGGAATACTTGAACTGAGAAGTTGAAACAAAAATATAAAGTTGGGGCTGAAAACAGGTTGGACATAGTAACAGCGCCGGCGGGGTCTTCCTCCACGTCGTCGACGATCGAGAGCGGATACCGATCTGCGAGTCACCGATGAAATGCTGGCACTCCCATCTTAATGAAACTATAGGCTTTAAGCTGTGAAAAAACAGATCTAAGAGCGTGATTTTTGTGTTCCTCCTTGCTTTCTAAGTGGAAAACAACAGATCTAAAACTGAAATAAAAAAGATCTGAGAGCAACAGATCTATCGGCGCACTATATATCCTGTTTTGAGTTTCAACAAAATAGAAACAATTTCATAACAAAAAGAAAAAAGCAAATATCGATCACAACACATATACAAATCCAATCCAACTAATTAATACTCACTTTTTCAGATTCAAACATGGATCAAGAAATGAGAAAACAATCAATTGACAGCGGAGGATATTGGAAGATGCGGAGAGGGGAAGATTCGTAGGATTCGCAAGCGGTGGAAATCGAGATTTCTTTCGGATGTGGAAGCAAAATTATATTATACAAAAAAATTTAAGTTTACATATGCTATACTTGCTCTCTGACAACCTATAAACAATGAATACCAAAGAATATTGCATTGTGTTAGATGGGTCAATGGTCTGTTGAACCCTAGGTGGTGGTGATGGATGATTTATGTAATTAAACTCTTTTATTACTATGTTAAAGTTTTATTTTTTCTTGCCAGATTTTTCGATTTGTGTTAGATTCAAGAGGATAATAAACTTGCAGGAAGCAATTTTGAATTAAAAATATTAAGTGTGTTAAGTGAAACAATTTTTTACCGTTTAAAATCATTAGAAATTGTTTAATAACTATTACTTCAACCATTCAATTTTTAGCGGTGTTTAACGGGAAAATAAAAAAAAAAAAATTTACATGTCACATTATCATTTAATCGTCACACTTGATTATAGAGATAAAAAAATGTTAACGATAAAAATATTAGAAAATAAGACTAATCAATTTTTTTCAAAAAATAAAAGTCAAAACTCAAAAAAGTTTACATAATTAACCCTAAATGAAACACTAATAAAATTATTTGATTGCAAATGAAACTATTTTTATTTTTTAACCTTTAAAATAACCATAAAAATTATAAAAGAAAATATTACTAAAATAATTACATTTAAAAAAATTGTCTTAAAAGTTAAAAGGATATAATTATCTTTACTTTAAGTTTTGTAAAGGAAAAATAAAATATGTATTTAAAAATAAGAAAAAGTGTCATTATATTAAAAATTGTTATTTACAAAATCAAATCTTATTAAATAAAAAATATTTTAATATTGAAATATAATCTATAAAACAAAATAATAATTGTCAAAAGTAAAGGGTCAAGATCCTCTCAAACATTAAAGTCCATATATCCTTGGTTTGAGTCTTATGAATGAAAAAATGTGATCATATTTTCTTTTCTTAAAATTGATTGTGCTCTTCAAAGACGAAGTTTGAATTTTAATTTTCTCTTAATGGATCCTTTTCTTAAAATTAATTGTGTTTTTTTCCCCTGTGATTACAAGAAGGAAAGCAACATGCATGAAGTTGGTCATGGATCCACCCTCATATGTGCATCTTTTCCCAAGGTGATAACAAAGGATAAAAAAAATATATATATCTTGCATCTTTGTGCTCCTTATGGTGATCTTAGACACACCAAACAAAAATTCTTTAAGCTGCGTGGCTGCTCTCAGTTAAAGGAAGCATTTTCAATCTGTTTTGTTAGTAAATCAAGTTGTTGATGACAATTCAATTGTTAATCAAGATCATCATGTTATGACTTCCTAGCAATATCAACAACCGACCTCCAACATCCACGCTCAAATGGCTAGAACTTATACAACACCTAATAATAAAGAAAAGTGACTTTGATATTTTACATCTCATTTGGTCACAATTCTATCAACACACCTCATTTGTATGTTTTTAAAAAGGGAAAGAAAATATTTCTTTCCTTTTTTTTTTACAGAGAAAATTATCTTTTCTCTGTCCACTAATAACCATCAAAGAATGGAGTGTAAAGAAATTAGATGTCAAATAATCCTTTTTGAATAATATTTTAGGTCATTTGGTCTAACTGAGTGACATCACAATTTCTTTCCTCTTGCAATTAGTTGACCGATTTGTAATATAAAAAAATGAAACTATCACTCTCAGTGCAAAAGTTATAGTGTGTTAAGGAATTGAATTTTATAGAGGTTTAAGAAGGAAGAGAGTTACCTATATGAAGCTATCACACCTATAATTTATATATATATATATATATATATATATATATATATATAAGGAAAATTGAGGCACTTTCGAGCGTCACTTTTTTTTTCATTTTTTAAAAAATAAAAACACAATAAAGATGGGGACGATTGAATAATATTATAAAGTGGTAAAGCAGTTGAAGAACGTACGAGAATGGAACGGTTTAACTGTTTAAGTACGTGGAGCATGTTTTGAGAGTGGCATAGTATTATTTTATTTTTTCTAATGAATTGGTAGTAATTGTAAAAATAGTTAAGGGTAAATTAAGAATAATAAATACATGAAATGGGATAATGGTCGTTATCAATAGTCATAGATTAATGCTAAAACAAATAGATATGTAGAATTATTTTGAATTTAATTTGGCCACTTAATATTTATCTATTTCTTTTTTTCCATCTTATCCTATTTAATTATTATTATTATTATATTCATAATTTCTTTTTCTTTCCATCTCTTTTTTCACTTCACTGGTATACACCTCAAGTTGCCTCAAATTACTATTATTGGGTAAAATTTGCTTTTATCATAAAATAAGATATTAGTCTCTGTAATTAACTTAGATGAATTTAATCCTTGAATTTTTTAAAAATAGTAATTTTTGACCCTTCTCATAAACTGTGTTTTACCATGAAGAGAAAAGAAAATCACTATTCTTGTGAAATTTAGGAATTAAATTGATTAAAATTAAAATTTGAGTATTAAAACCAAATTTTAATACGAAAGTATAAGGACTAAAATATTATTATTCATTGAAATTTAAATTTATTTATTAGTTGTTTTATTTAAAAAGCAATAAATTTCATATAGACTAGTTTAGTAGGT
>PYAF01001709.1:695119-720859 GCA_007407185.1 Glycine tomentella | reverse complement strand
TATATATATATATATATATATATATATATACTGACAGATATATAAGTATTTTTTAGAAATTATATAAGTTAATTAATTTTTAATCTACACCATTCATTTATGATTATCGTATGATCTAAATATACTTTTCTTACTCATAAATTAAATTGACTTTATCAATCTAACAATTGAATCATGTAATATTATTGGGATAGCTAGCCGCATCCATATAAAAAATTATATTCATAATTTAGACACTTAAAGATATGTAATTAAATGGTAAATAATGAGTTTTTGTAGAAGATTCCTGAAGATATGTATAGTGTTAAAAAAAATATTTTTTTTCTCTCTCCCTAACAGCAAATAGCGGTACCAACAAAAGGAGAAAAAAAATTTGAAAGAAGATGAAGAACTAGCCGTTGTAAAAGAAGAAGAAAAATAAAACAGACCAAAAAAGAAAAGAAAAAGACATACTGAAGGAAAAAGGGCTCGCAGCGGAGGAGAAAGGGAAAGAGGAAGGTGGAGGGCCGCGACGGAGAAAGAAGGGGAAGGTGTGCGGCCGCATAGAGGAGAGAGGGAGGAGAAAAAGAAGAAAAAGGAAGATGGAAGAAAAAAAAAAGAAAGAGAGGAGAGAGGAGAAGAAAAAAGAAGAAGGAAGCAAAAGAAGTGGAGTGAAGAGAGGAAAGTGGGAGGAGGAAAAAAAAAAGAAAAAAAAAAGTTGAGGGAAAAGAGAAAAAAAAAAGAAGGAAAAAGAAAAGAGAATAAATATATGAAAAAGAAGTGACTGTTATTATGTAGACAGTCTCATCTAAAAAACGAGTCGTACATTCCAAAAAAAATTGTTATTATGCATACAATTTTCATTCTCATTCTTAATTTGTCAATCTCTTTTCTCCCATCTTAGTTTGAATTAAATTTTATTTGTATGGAATGAATCCAAATCAATTTGATTGACAAACTTATATAATTTTTCTACAAAATTATCACATGTCTCCTTCAACCCAAAATTCAGAAAATCATCCTCCTTTCCCCTCCTTTTTTGTCATCACCACCACTAAATTATTTTATGTCAATCCCACCAAACAATCTTACCATGGTTTCAAATGATGAAGTTGGTTCAAAATTTCCACAATTTTCTACACAAATTGGGCTAGAAGAGATCGTCGTTGAGGAAATAGGAGGGTCTTCTACAAAAAGGAAGCATCGAGTTGCCTTTGCAATTGAAGATGATACGCACCTCATTAGTTCATGGCTCAACATCTCAACCGATCCAATTGTTAGTGTTGGTCAAAGAAAGAAGCGTTTTGGTTGAGAGTCACGGAAAATTACAACAAATTTGAAGGTGAACTTTGCGAAAGATCAGTGAATGAACTGAAATCACGATGACAAAAAATTAATTTTGATGTGCAAAAATTCAAGGGTCATTACAAGCAAAATGTCAAGAAGTAGTGAGAAAAGATGAGTATTTGGTGTGCTTAAATCTTAATTCGCAAGTATATATGGTCTATCGCGTGCTTAAAACTGATACAATGAAAGATATAATTTGGACATGCATTATATTGCATAACATGACTGTCAAAGACGAACGAGATACAGTTAGTTGTAATGTCGATGTTGATTATGATCACGTAGTAAGTGACATTTCAAATGTTGAAGTATCTTGTGGTGCTCCTCCTTACTTTGCTACATGTACATAGTTGCAAACAAGACACATTATGTATACAAGAAGAATTCATCAACATCTTCAAACAAACTTGATGGTGGAGCATATTTGAGAATGTTACATTCACGAAAATAATAAAATTTGATTTTTCTTTGGAATTAATGTCTTGTATTTTTTTTATTATCAAATTTATGTATTTTTCATTTCTTTAACATTTAGTCATAAATAAAAAATATTAAAATTTTCTCATTTTTTAATATTCATATATTTTTCATCCATGTTTTATTAATTAGATTTAATTACTTAATTAATTATATTTAATTTAATAAATATTTAAATATTTAAAAGTGGGATCAATGTGGAATCCATTAAAAATTATTTAAGACCTCAAAATAAAATCTACCATTAAAAAAGAAAATAGGATAGATCTTAAGAGATTTTCAATTCTACGTAACATAAGTCCACCAAAAAGTGATCTAAGATTTTTATTTGAGATTTACACTAAAGATGCTCTTAGCTTTATTTTTCTTATCTATGAATAATTAAAGATTTTTACATATATGATGTTTACAATTATTACATATAAATGAAAAATATTATATTTAAATTAAAATATTTTTATTTTAATTGGCAAAATCTATTAACTGTTGACATGTTGATTAATTGGACTTGAACACGTGATGACGGCTTTTAACATGAGAAAGCCGAATAGGTTGGGAAAGTTTAGTTTTTTAGATCGTTAGATTTTTTTAATATTTTTTTAAGTTAACAGTTAAGATTTGTTTTTTATTTTCTCCTTTTTATTTTTCTTTCCTAGATTTGTCCTTCCCTCTCTTTCCACTTCTCTTCGATCCCCTCCACACCTCCCACAACCTTCACTTCCCATATTCAAATATAAACAACAAATCTAAGAATCAAGAAAAAAAAATCATAGAAACTAAAAAATAGATTTAAAAATTAGATCCTTTTTCGGAAGAAATTTCAAAACAAATCCAAAACCAAGAAATTGAACAATAAAAAAAAAAAATACAGAAATCAGATCCAATAGACTCTTTTGAAGAACCGCCGCATAACCGCAAAGTCACAAACCGTCGTCAACGTCGCACCATCGCAAGTTGTCGTTACCACCATCGTACAAGAGACAACCTTTTTTCACAATACCCACTCAAACAAAATCACCAAAGAAAAAAGGAAAAGCAAATATGGGGTGTTACATTTGAGTTTTTTTTTTTTAAAAAAAGAAGGATGCGGCGTGAAGGTGCAATGCCATGTGTACTATCAAATAGTTTGTTCACAAAAATCTCAACCCTTGGAGCACTGTGAGTTCATGACGAGGCCGCTGTCCACGGCGGAGCACAAGGTGTTGTCGTTGACAGAGCACAACGTCGTGCGGCACGCCTGTTAGATCTCAAAGTCGAAGGAAGGCGAGGACATATCCAGGAGAACAGAGAACATAAAAGGAAAAAAAATACGAACCATTGATTTTTAACATATCTGATCTCATGATCATTGAAAACTTTCACACCGAAGAGGACCTATTTGGTTTCCCATGTTAGAAGTCGTCGATGTTATATAGATATATATATGGTGGCAACTAGCAACTAAGTTTGCAAGCTCTAAGTCAGTGTCTGATGACGAGTTCAATTCCATGAAATGAAATAAAATAATATAAATTAAACAAAATTATTTTGCTATTATTTTAATATTTTATTATTGAATAGAGTATTATTTTAATTTCAGTGTTTAACTAATGTCATGTTATTTTGTTTCATTCTATTTTATTATTTTTCATCAATCTAAATATAAATTAAGAGTAATGTTACGTTTTCTTTTAAAATAATTTTTACAGAATCCAGCACGATATAATTGTTGAAATTAAACTAGAAAGAAAATCAATTGTTAATTAATTGAAGAATGAAACAGACTCAAACTAATTCTTTCTAAAACTTCCGTTTACAAAATTAATGACGATTAGATTTAACACAATCATTTTGTTCTTCCCAGAAAAGGAAACATATATTTAGGCTTTGTTTGAGAGTTAGTAGGGAAAGAGAAGGGAAGAGATTCAAGGGGAAGGGAGGGGAAGAAAAGAGAGGAAAATGAGGAAAGTTTTTTCCTCCTTATTTGGGAGTTAAAAATATATTAAGAGAGGAAAATTGATAGTTAATAAGATATTTTCACAATTTTGCCTTGATTTGTGATTCAATACTTTGTATTTTGGTATTTTATTAACATTGATTGGGATAGGATAGTAATTTTATTAATTTTCCTTCTAAAAACCTAATTTAGGGGAAACAATAATTTTTAGACTTTGGAGGATTTTAGAGGAGTTTTAAAAATCCTCAAATCCTTTTTCTCAAAAATTAAAACTCCCAAACAAAGAGATGTCCACCTAAACCTTTCAATTCCCTCCCTTTCCCTCTAAAATCTCTCTTCCAAACAAAGCGTTAGTGTTTAATCATGTCTTAAGGATAATATGTAAGATATTCACAGAAATAATAATTAAAAAATCCTGTACTGTCTAGCAATTTTTGGGAGCATAATTATCACTTATTACCACAGTCAACTAAGTTTAACAACTTGCTCATCATTTCCTTACGTAGTACTACATCTTCACATCCAACAATGTAGAAGGATGTTTTGTGACTTTTGTGACAAAGGAATCACTTGAATCCTTGAGATTACGTGGTTCCATGTTTCAATCTCCTAAAATTTTAAATGAACGTGATCTCCATTACTCCTCAAATTCAAACATCATTTTACTTTAATTTAATGATTAGTGCTAACAAGTATTTAATTTTTCTATTAGTAGCTGATGTCTAGAGAATTATTCTTCCGCGCGTGTGGAAAACCATTAAAGAATTGCTGTCAACATTGTCAACTCTCGTCCATCATCCAAAACTCTTGATGGCTGGCACGTTCCAGAATTTGCCCCACCGAAGACATCATACAGAAAAAGCCAAAGAAACAATTAATTGGCTTTTGAAAGAGAAGAATCACAAGAAAACAAAGTTCAAAGTCAAGGGTGTATAAGTGTGAGACAAAGTAGAAGCTGACCTTCATTAATTTTTTCTCAATAATGTGTGTATATAAGGACACAGTTTTAAGTCCTTTGGAACTAACCTAACATGGGAAGACCACGTATTAGGTTGTGCATTGGTCGCGCCACGCCTCGTGTTCGAGCCTGTTCTGCATCTTCCTCCTCTGCTTCTATCAAATATGCAAACAGAACTGAGTTTTCAAGCAACGGAAGCCACGAAGCTGGCAGAGACAACGGGAAATAAGATAATGGTGGTTGTGGATTCTAGCTTTGAAGCTAAAGGGGCTCTTGAATGGGCACTCTCACACTGTTCAGAGCCAGGACAATGTTGTTCTTGTTCATGTTGGCAGGGAAGGTGAGAAATAATACTATTGCTTTCTGTTTGCACCTTATTCTAAACTGTGATGCACATGGATAGAAAATTTAATCAAGGATAAAATATAATCTTTTGTCCTTGGTTTTACTTTTTGGTTTCAATTTATCTTCTAAGTTCAATTTTTTTTGTTTTTACTTTCATCACTTAAAAGTCTTTATTTTATTAGATCAAATTGGTTTAGATTAGATCAAATTGGTTCTTTTACCGTTTATCAATCTAATTTGATTAATTTGGTAACGTGTAACTAACGGTTAAAGATGTCACATCAATAATTCTCACATCAATAATTCTTTTGTTATCTCAGTTAAAATTAACATGATAAGCAAAAAATACTAATTTAGTCTAACAAAAGCATAAAGATCAAAATAGAATTTTTTAAACTTAGAAAGCAAATTAATACCTAAAAATAAAGTGTACTCATTTTGTCCTTACTTATAAGATTTTTTTAACGAATTCTCGCTTTTTTAAAAAAATAATTAATTTAATTAATCACATTAAATATTTTATTTATTTATAATATTATTTTAAATTTTTTTATCCCTTTATTCACCTAATTATTTTTTATTAATATTTTAAAAAAATAATTAAGTAAGGATATGTAAAAAATAATAATTAATATATTTAAAAATTAAAAAATGATCTTATGAAAAGTAAAAAATAAATTTCTAAAAATACATGTTCTTAATAGTTAAGAGCGGGGAGAATATTTTAGTCTTGAATTAAATAATTATAAGATTTTATGACATGAGAGTGTATTTTGGATGTTTGATTATTATAAACTAAAAAGAGAGTGCAAGAATTTTGTACAAGGTTTTACAAATGCCACAAGAGAAAAAAGTAAATTTGTGTTTAAAAATCCTATTCCCAGGAACTGAATCTGGTTCGAAGTTTAATGTGAAGGCGTATCAACTTCTCCTTAACATGAAAAACATGTGCGAGATGAAGAGAGCCGGGGTAAGTTAAGTTTGGAGGAGTGTTATTGTTTCTATTCTCGTGAATTGGACATGCATCTATGGAGGACAAAAGGTAATTAACACGTGGTGAGTTGATTGGTTTTCCGGTGCTAGTGAATGTGGTGATGTTGAAGTAGAGGAAAAGGGTGTTGCTATAGTGCAAGAGGCAAAGCAACAGAGGGTGTCATTATTGATAGTGGGGCAAAGAAAGCGATCCATCTTGTGGTGCATCATGAGGAGGTGGGTACGAAGGGGAACAAGAACTGGGGTCGTTGAGTATTGTATAGAGAACTCTCCTTGCATGACCATTGTGGTGAGGAGGAAGAATAAGAAACTTAGAGGCTACTTGATTACCACCAAACGCCATAAAAACTATTGGCTTCTGGCTTAACATTATGACCATTCATGAAATGAAATGGGATGAGGTGTTAAAGGTGCAAGTTTTGGTCTCTACTAGTTGAAATTGGTTACCAAAAATCAATGTACTTGTTATACATTTACTTGTACATTTTGGAAATGGTCATTTTTAAGTTGCAAGTGGAATTAACTAGATACTTGTTAAAGTCATTGTACAATGGGAAGTGATTAAGACATTGTACAATGGGAAAATGCAGTTTAATTTCAATTTAGAAGGTACTGGTAGTGTCGGTTTTTTTTGGTTCGTAAACAGATTAAAAGGTTCAGGTTACCATTTCGACGGTGTCATCAGATACAGGGCATTGTCACAAAGTAAATATGCAGCATAATGTGCAGTAATACGATGAAACATAAGTTACTACTATCATTGTTCCAACGATTAGACTTTGAATATTGTGTTATTGAGAACAAATTCAATTTTGTGATTGAAAGGAAGTTAAAAACAGGAAATGGTGCGTTATTCGAAACTAGAGAATAGAAAGCTAAAAACTCAGATGGCCAAAAAAAAAAAGCAATCAAGCTTTTTTTGGTTGTTGATGTTGAGAATGACAATGAACATAGTGCCGAATGAAATGAAATTAATAAAATAGAGACAAATTAATTTGTTATGGGCTGGCTGGTGAGGGTAAAAATGGGCCTAGCCCAGCAGTGCAGGGCAGTTGAGTGAGGCCCAAGTTGGACCAACATATACGGACAAGGATGGATTCAGGGTTTTTGACATTTTCTTTTTTCCACTCTAACATATTTTCCTGTTTTCCCAAAAAAATTAATCCATTGTTAAGATTAAAAACTGAAGAAGTGCTAATATGACATGCCATCTCAAAAGACAGCACATGCGATCATGTGATGTGAGGGCACGCCTGGTGGCTCATAAAGGTTCATGAACTAACATGACTCGTTCAATAAAAAGATTCAACTTATCCTTTTTATAAAGTCCATTTAATTAAGTAGGTTATGTTTCAAGATTTTTATAAAGGTTATCGTTGATTAATTGTGCGTATCCTCTTAAAATATACTAACTATGTATATTGCTAAATGTACTCACGTTAAAAAAAAAAAAAAGTGTATACGTTAATAAATTAAGTGTATTTTTGTTATTGACAAATATTTCGTAATATTAAATATATTTATTAAAATATACCTATGTATTAAACGTAAAAAATATTTCTTATATTTAATATTTATATAATATAAATATTTATTATTAAATATTTAAAATATACCTATATATTTTTTACGTAAGGAAAAGCATTTATTTATTTTAACTAGAATATCTAAGTATATATTAAAATATAAAAAATATTTTAAAATATTACTACATTATTAAGATTAAGACGTTAGTACTAATTAAATAAATGCTTATTTAATATTTATATTAAATATAAGCATTTATTATAAATATTAATTATGAAGAATATTAATTATACTTAATATATAAATAAATAAATTTGAGTAATAAACATTTATTATTATGTGTAAAACAGTTTTGATTTATTTTATTAGTGCGGAGCCATGTTAATAATGTCTGGTTGTGTATGTATGTAGGTGAGACATGCGTAGGTTTTTCATTTCATCTCTCAAATGAATCCACAGTGAGGCTAACAGAAAATTTGTATATATCCTTCCCAATTATTTTAATTTTCTGTGTGAGTTGGAATTGGAATCGGAGTGGATGTGGATGTGGATTGGGTGGTGAACCGGTGAAAGATGCGACGACGGGCTGCCGAGTATCGGCGCCCGGCACGACGGAGGTTTTCATATTGGATCTGGCTTCTCCTTGCTTTCTTCTCCATCCTCGCTTTGCTCCTTTTCCTTCTCCAACACAATCACCACCACCAAGATCCGCTTCATCATCCTTTGCCAGTGAGTCTAAAACTTTTCTCTTTAGTTTATTTAATTAATCATCAAGAGTTACCCATTTGTCTGCCTTATGTGTCACGCTTATTGTGTATCTCCTCTTCAATTGACCTGTTTCCAGATATCTAGTTATACCATCTGATCATCTTTTCATCACTCTAGCAATTTTAGAGTTATTTATTATGTTTGGTATTATATCATCTTCCATTATTATGCTAGTTATCTCAAGCTCCTTCAAGTCATCCAACAATCAGGAAAATATCTTAAAACCATGACATGCTATTCAGGAAATTTCTTCATCAATATTTGTTCAGTCTAGATAAACTTATCAATAAGCACTTATAGGAGAAGGAAACACAAAGGTAAAATAAATCAAACTTCTCTCATAAGTAATAAATTGAAATTAACTTATGCACCTCACTTTTTTCATTTAACTTCTCCAATACTTAAGGTGAATAACTTGATTTTAACTTATGAGAGATGTATGATTTATTTTACCTTCATATTTCTTCTATAATTCTTCACACTACTGTGTCAGCTGTCTTAAGGCCCATATATCTCAGTTACTGTTGTTACACTTTAGTTATTATCACTTTCTGTTGTTACAAGTATTCCCTTATCTCCCCCTTTTGGATACTGATGGAGAATGTGACTTTCCATCGCAGGAGAGAAATGCAAGAGTTGAACATTTTGCTAAGGAGGGTTTCAATTTTACTGAAGAGATTTTAAGTGTAACATCATTTTCGCGACAGTTAGCAGAACAAATGATTCTGGCCAAGGCTTATGTGGTTATTGCCAAAGAACACAACAATCTTCACCTTGCCTGGCAGCTTAGCTCAAAGATCAGAAGTTGCCAGCTTTTGCTTTCGAAAGCTGCCATGACTGGTGAGCCTGTCACATTGGAGGAAGCAGAGCCAATTATTAAAAGCCTTTCTTTTCTAATGTTTAAGGCACAAGATATCCATTATGACATTGCAACCACAATAGCGACTATGAAATCACACATTCAAGCTCTCGAAGAGCGTGCCAATGCAGCAATAGTTCAAAGCACTGTGTTTGGTCAAATAGCAGCGGAAGCAATACCTAAGAGTCTTCATTGTCTAAATGTGAAACTCATGTCTGATTGGCTAAAGATGCCATCCCTGCAAGAATTCTCAGATGAGAGGAAAAACTCCCCACGGCTTGTGGACAACAATCTATATCATTTCTGCATATTTTCAGATAATGTACTTGCAACATCTGTAGTTGTAAACTCAACTGTCTCCAATGCGGATCATCCAAAGCAATTAGTCTTTCACATTGTCACTAATGGAATCAATTATGGGGCAATGCAAGCATGGTTCCTAAATAATGACTTTAAAGGAGCCACCATAGAGGTACAAAACATTGAGGAGTTTCATTGGCTGAATGCATCTTATTCTCCTCTTTACAAGCAGCTCCTCAATCCTGATTCACAAACCTTCTACTTTGGAGCATATCAAGATTTAAATGTTGAACCCAAAATGCGGAATCCCAAGTATTTGTCTTTACTGAATCATCTCCGGTTTTACATCCCTGAGATTTATCCGCAACTTGAGAAGGTTGTCTTCCTGGATGATGACCTTGTTGTCCAGAAGGATCTGACCCCTCTTTTCTCTCTGGATTTGCATGGGAATGTGAATGGTGCAGTTGAAACTTGTCTGGAAGCATTTCATCGCTACTACAAGTATCTCAACTTCTCAAACTCAATTATTAGCTCGAGGTTTGATCCACAGGCATGTGCTTGGGCATTTGGTATGAACATTTTTGACTTGGTTGCATGGCGGAAGGCAAACGTGACCACAAGATATCACTATTGGCAAGAGCAGAATGCTGATGGGACTCTCTGGAAGCTGGGGACACTTCCTCCTGCTCTTCTTTGTTTTTATGGTTTGACAGAGCCACTTGACAGAAGATGGCATGCTTTAGGATTGGGTTATGACCTAAATATTGACAACCGCCTCATTGAAAGTGCAGCAGTTATTCACTTCAATGGGAACATGAAGCCATGGTTGAAGTTAGCTATAGGCAGGTATAAGCCACTATGGGACAAGTACGTAAATCAAAGTCACCCTCATCTTCAAGATTGTGTCACAAGTTGAAATGCACTACTTCTAGATATCTGATGGATTATGCAATCTCAGATTATTTTATATTCTTGATCTGTGGTTGCCTTAATGTAGAGTCAGAAGTAGAAAATTTTGACTTTGCTAGGAATATTTTTTCACCCCTTCTCTTTCCTTTCCCCCAATTTTTCTTTTGAATTAGTCTTGAAAGAGAACAGAATGATTTCTTATACACTGCAAAGTTGATATGCGTTAGGTGAAGAGATCTGGGAGAATCCATTTTTGGCCGGTGGGGCTATCTTTTCCCCTTCTGCAAGGGGTAGAATGATTGTTCTTTAGTAATTCTTGTAATAATTTATCAGCTCTTTCAAATAGCAATGTAAGCGAAAGAAAAACATTTTTTCCCCTTCTCCCTCATGTTATTCGCTACAGAAATCTTACAGTAACTCCCTGTTGCCAGGAGGTGACCGGATCTTTATTTGCTAAACCAACTATAATTAGTTGGTTGGGTGTTGTAGTCCTTTAAGAACTAAGTATCATTGTCAAGGAAAAGACAAACCAATTCAAAACTGAATCTAATATCACTGCTGATTTTAGGCAACTGCTGGAACAAGACAAGGATTGAGGAACAAACCTGGATGAAAATTTTAATTAACACAATAGTAGGACAATGACAACACCGGTTACCATTTCAAAACCATTATAACTGTTGAAAATAAAATTTTAAATATAACATACTTTCAAATGGATTAGTTAGATTTCCATCCTTAAAAATATTAATGGATGAACGGGATGGTTTTCATTAAATAGGTCATAGTCTCATAAATTTTTAAGGATGTTAGAAAGGGCCAACACAACTCAACCCAACAAAAACACTTCACCCTAGGATTTCATCCTTTAACCTAACTCTAAATGCCACTCTAGTGGCAATTTTTGTTCTTAGTACATACTGTGGTACATAATCAAATAGATAAAATATGAGAGTTCCTTCAGTTTAAGGTAGCGAATTATGTATTGGTCCTTTTCTCAAATATAACAATCTCTTCCATTGAAGGCACTAGTTCTGCTTATTAGAAGTTTGCGTGGCAAGGAATTTTAGACAAAGGTGGTTTTTCACAACTTTCCCTGTCAATAAGTGATACATTCAAATTAATCTGATTCTATCTCATCATTCCTAAATTAACCAGTGGTTGGAGAAATAAACCATGGCAGATAAGTTTTTTTCCCTTTATCTTACCACGCCAAAGCTAACATTTTATCACATTAGCAAAACTTTTCAGCAACTTCTATTTTTGAACTGAACTTATCATTTACTGCTAAACTTCAAATGTAGATTAATTTCATCACAGAATGGACAATATAATAGTGACACTTGACACGCAATGAATTCTGAAGTTACAAAGAATGAATGCTGTCATCCCACTTCTCCCAACACACAAATAAAAAAAATAAAAAAATAAAGGAAAACAAAAGGAAGCACATATCACTGACAGATACTGTAGAGGACTAAAAAATGTAAAGGAAGATGATGGTTATAAACACCTTGGTAATGATAGATGGTTATCACATTCCAATGTAGCACAAACTATATAAAAAGCAGAGTGTAACGGATACAGAGGCGCTTAGGAAGACTATGATCAGGAACCAAACGAAATTTATACCTTGAAAAGCAGGTAGATTTCCCTGTGATATCAAAGTGAAACCTCAATTCTGATTAAAAAACAAAACTAAATATTGCATATAAGCTTTGTCCTTAATGTAACACTAAACAAGTTTAGATGTAGTCACTTAAGTAATTATGGTTTTGTTTTTGACATCATTGGTTTGCGTAGAAGTCTGCATTAGAAGCTAACATAATCTGCATAATAAAAGTTTACATCAAATGTTTTAAAAGAATTGTATGTGCCCATGACTGGGTTTTGGGGTCTCTGACAAAAGAAAAGTGTAACTGCAATTTAAAGCCTTGATCTATGTTAAAGGCCAACAAAGTTTATTGAGATAAAACTCTAATTCTGACGAAGAACAAATTCCAAAAGTACTAAGTAAGTGCATCTCTGTCATACGCTTAAGCCAAACAAGATGCAGGGGAATTTATTAAATAGTGGAGGATGACCATGAGTCTATATGGTCCTAGTCAATATCTAGACACATATTCTTTATCTTCAATTTACGAGAAAAGAAAAAGAATAATACTTAGTTATATGTTATGTAGATGACATTGTCATCGATTCTCAGGGATAACAAAAAAATAGTATTAGTCAGGACCATGATGGTCGGTTCCAAATCATATAATAATTTCTCCATAAGCACAGAAGTAGACAAATTGAAGTACCTGGACCCTGTTTGCTTCTTTTGCCTGCTTTAGCCTTTCAATATTTTCTTTTGTAATAAAATGGCTTGAATCCACAATCTCAACGCCCTGGGAAGGAATCAGGAATAAAGACGAGTGTTGATGCGATAAGAAAGTTGAAAAGAAAGGGATAAAGAAGTAAGTGGCAGTACTTGTTGTCTTGCAAATTCCTCTGCTCCATCGAAAGCGAGATAGATGTGAGGCGTGTTTTCCATGACCAATCGAGCGAGAGAGATGGCGTTGACGACGGTAGTGAGGCCGGAAACAGCTCCGCAATTCATAGTGGCGCCGTCCATTATGGAAGCTTCCATTTCCACGGTGCCTCTGCAAGTCAGCACAGATCCCCTTCCCGCGTTAAACTGCGGAATGTTCTCCAACTCCCGAACCTGCACACCATCCACATCAATTAATCACCATACATACATACATAGATACATACATACATAGATACATACATACATACATACATAATACGTAGTAGTAGTGATTGATATGAATATGATACATACGACAAGTTCAACCACGTCGAGAGGAGGCAGTTTGGCTTTGAGAGCTTCCACGCCGATTTGGAGGCAGTGGCGGAGGGCCTCCTCGCGAGGCTGGCGGCGCTCCGGTGGAAGTGAGAGCGGGATGTCGCCGGCGCCGCCGTGTAGTGCTATGGCCCAACCCATCTGTTCGTTAACTGCCTCTGTCAGGTTCCGCTAGAACGTATATGAAATAAGAATTTAGAATATTATAAATAATCGAGTTGTTAAATAAATAAATAACTTTATTATTAAATATGAATATTTATAAAGTTTAACTAAAAATAATTAAGTTTTCAATTTTTTCCGTTTCAACCATGCGATAATCAGAAAAGTTTAACTATGGTATTTGTAAAATTAAATTAAAATATATATATATATACATATTTATAAATAACCATAAATTATCCACGTAACCAAATAAAATTTCATTAAATAATGATTCTTATAATCATTAAATTCAACTCTTTAATTCCTGATGTGAATTTTGAATTTTTTTAAGTATCTATGAACTCAATAAAATATACATTGTCACCCCTTATCAGTTGATAATGACTAATTTACACACATTATTACAAAACAACATTCTAGATAACAACCAAATAATTATTCTAATTACATACATACTAATAACTCCAAAGTCATATCCCATATTATAACATCATATAAGTCAATTAATAATTAGCTATGAAATAAAACACATACTTAACAAAATATATTTTAGATGATATATATGATAGCTAAACACAAAACTCAAGCAAGCTTATTCATGAATTTTAAAATAAATTTAAATATTCACTAGGTAGTCGGTGAAGATTTGTACATTGTAAGATCCTTTTTTGTAAAATTAAATTGAACTCCGTGCTAGTAAAAGTTAAATTTATATGATTATTTCATGCACTTAAATAATTTCAAGCAAGAATAAGACAGAACTTAACTTTTACAATCATCATAGGGATTAATTTAGGCCATGAACAATATCTTAATTTATCGATTTATGATCAATAAACTCAAGAAGATGTGTTTCCAAAAATCTATACCAAGAAAATTTAGAAAAAAAAAAGTGTTGTTTTATTCACTTCTTAAAACACATAGTAATTCACGTGTTCTTTGTTTATGATTTTTCTTTTCCATTTAGTGGATCAACAATATTTACTTTATTTCTTCTTTCTTCTCAATCCTATATAATCTACTAATTTTCTATTTTTTACAAAGATGATTCATAAAATTATAGGAGAAAAGAATTATGTATCATTATATAAGTACAAAAATATATGATTTAAGGTTAAGTTACATGAGATATATTCTCGAAAAAATTTGACTAATCAATTTTTTTTATCCTTTTCTATTCTATTATCTAGATTTATCTAATTATTAATATTATTTAATATTTTACTTTCTTTCAAGATATATTAAAATAAAATATGATAACATTTAAATTGTTATTGATAAAATAAAATATAATAACATTTAAATTGTTATTGATGATCATAAATTCAAATATAATAAATATCTTATCCAAACTAAATATATAATATTATATTATTACTATAATAATTATTTTTATAATAATAATCTTTTAATCATTTTAATTAGTATGTGAAACTGCCACACATTCTTTTATAATTATTAAATAATGTCAACAATTATTTAACTTAATCAATTTGAAATAAAACATTTAAAATAGTTATATATTTTTAATTCAAATATTTAAATAAAATTTAATATATCATCATACAATCATTCCAAATATATATATATAATTATTTTAATTCAAATAAATTTTTATATCAATAATTTTTGAACTAAATTAATGATAACTATTATATTTTTATAATATTAGAGCTATTCCCCAAAATATCTGTTTGTTCGTTAACTGCCTCTGTTAGGTTACCCTGGCTTTAGTCTTCCTCCCTCTAACAGCACCTCAACTGCCTACACTAGCGTCATTATCATTCGTAAAATTTTAATTACACTATTTTTTTAGAAATATGATCCCTTCATATTACCGTTAATTTTTTTTTTCCCTCACCATCATGTTATTGATGTTATAAAGAACTAATAAAAAGCTGACATTTCTTAATAAAAAATTTAGGGCCTCAAGTCTCATAAGTCTCAAAATGACACGTTGATTATTTTTCCTCATAAGTTGCAAAACTTGAATATGTGTCATGAATGGCAATAAGCCCATATAAAGTAATCGATATTTCAAATAAATTAGTCAAAATAAAAATGAAAAAACAACATTCATAAGCTAATTGCAATAACTTCGAAAAATAAGATAGGAAGTTACTAAAATAGATCTACGTACCAAACAAGCTTATAAACTAATCCTTCAGAATAACTTACTAAACACAATTTAAGAGGAGAAACAATGCACTATTATTATTATTACTGCGCACACAATCCTCTAGTTATTTTTCTGTAACAATCCATGATTTATCTCGTAATTTATGTTAATTTATTGTAGCAATTAAAATAATTCATAAGTGAGCCATTATTAAAATAATTTATTGTAGCAATTAAAAATGATTTATCCATGATTTATGGGACGTCCAGTTATTGTGAAAAAAATTGTCTCTCTTTCTAAGTTTACAAACATAACTGAGCCATTACTCATGGTGGATTGAAAATTGTAACTCCCTTGGCCTTAAATGAGTCTTTCAAAATTCAGATGCTAAAACCTAAATTCCCTTCTTTTAATCTTGTGTCCGTGAGTCATCCATTCTATAACGGTATTCTGACAAAGAAAAAAAGAGCTAAACAAAGTCCACAAAGATGAGTAGAATGACATGTCTAGCCAGATCATTTTTCTCGGTTTGCTGGTTGCCCTTAGGTGAAGTGTGAAGTTTTTAATATATTTTCATATTTTTTTTCTAGATTCTGGGTAAATATTTGGTAGCTTTTACAATTTTTTAACTTTAATTATGCCATATTCTCACATGATTTCCTTAACTCTTGGCAGATGATCATGAACTGACTTCATCCCCTCACGGGACAATGAAAAACATGGCATTTGATAGGAAAAACGACAAAAGCTTTGATAGTATCAGTAACAACAATTTGTCAAGGCCAAGCAAAAAATTCCACAGCAAGAAGAGACATTCAAACAATCCAATAATTAAGGATAAAGATGGCAGTGGGGTTCCCATTGGAAACAAGTTTGATTATTCAAATTGGTCACTCTCCGCGGATGAAGATTACATAGTGTTTTGCTTTGGAAAGGATGTGGCAAAAGGTGAAAAAGGTGTCAATGAAGTGCATAAAAATTCAGGGCCAGTGAATCGCAAGGTATGTCATTTCATCATGAAAATTGGTCACCCAATCAGGCTTTGTTTGATAAATTGAATTATATTTCTTGTTACTTCGGTTGACTTACGCAGCTGAAATATGGTGAGAATGAAGAACAAGTTAGTGACCTGAACATTCATGAGAAAATATCAAATGCTAATCAGCACCATAATGATGATGACATAAGAAGGGCAGAATCAAGTAACTCTGACCAATCTGAAGGCAGTAAAAGTTCTTTTGCGTTCCCCGTGTAAGTTAATCATTGTTTTGTTTTTGTTGGAATTTTTTTATTAACAAAAACCACATAATTATTTAGTTTGATCTTTAGATTCCTTCCCCATAAATGTATTATGTAGAAATTGAATCCATGACATTTCCCACAAATTTAACTTATGTTGTCAACTTAGCTACACTTATTTGATATTTTGTTGGAATTTTAATTCAAGTGTGTATGTATAATGGTGGAAACATTGTACTTGTCTAATGTTGTCAAGAACTTGATTGTTTTCTTTTGAAAAAAAAAAACACAGGTTAGGTTGGGAATGGATTGGAAGTCCTGTACAAATGACCAAGTCAGAAGGTTTGCACCTAAGGAAGAACAAGGCTCGAGCTATGCGATTTCAGTGTTGTAGATTCTGATGTGATGGCTGCACATTCTTTTATTTCCGTTTGTTTTACTCCCCAAGATTGAATTCTTTTGTCCAGATAGTAGTCAATTAGCAAATGTCCCTCTTGTGTGCATATTAAATCAATAATACTGATCAATATTATTTAGAATTTCTTCCCATTTCAATAATTTCATCTTTAGTTTGCTCGAAATTCACAAGTTACATTCCACCACGTCTATTTGGGAAATTTATCTTTTTCTTTGTCAGAAAATTTCTTTTCAAGTTCATAATAGTATACCAAAAGGTTCAGACATTTAATCCTGGATTCCTGTAGTTATGACTCTAATTAACGTGTGCTTTGTATTTTAAAAAAAGTTTGAATCCAATTACTTTTTGTAATTTCTCCAAATTTACAATATAATGACATACACAAAAACACTGCAGAATAAATACTAAAAGTATATCACTATATTGTAAATTTTTCACCCTAGATCATGCTTAAGGTTGCATTTAATTTCTTTCAAAACTAAAAGTATATGATTATATACTCTTACAAGAAAAATTAAGTATGATCTAGGGTGATAACTGATTGCAGGGTAATAATTTTCTTTCAAAACTTGACCAAGACAAAGATTTTATTAAAAAAACTAAAAATAAACACTAAAAGTTAGAAAGGAGGACTTGTTTAACATGAACTGAATAGAGTAAGTAGAATTTCATTTTAAGTGAATTTAAATTATTTTTTTTTCTGCTTTCCACTTTTTAAAGTGCAGGACTGAAGTTCAACCACCACCATATAGACAAAAGGATTTTGGAAGACAAGTTAAACGGTAAATGTAGCCTGATTAATACTCATTTCCGGAATTAAATGGTTTATCGTGATTTAAAAAAACGTTATCTTTCGAGTGGAGAACTTTTGAATTTGCTAGTACAAAATAAATAATCAATTAAATGGTGATGAAAGCAAACAAATGACAGTTAAAGAAAATTATTTTGGTGTCACCCCAAGCGATTAAAGTGGAAGCTGAGACAATACCATGTTAACTTTAGCAAAGACTTAGTCGAGTCTATAACCTACGCTTGGGCTATAGTATCACTAAAGGACATGAACATTGGCTTTACAAGAACTAGGAATGATAAGAATAGTAATTAGTTCGATTTTCATCTCATTTTTTTTATCTCTCCCCTTTCTCATTATATTACTTATTACATCTACCATTTTCCTTTCATTCAATCCATTTTAAAATGGAATTGATGTTTATAGTTTGAGTTTAATGACCATGTATTCATAATATAAATACATAGTTTATTTTCTTATAATTTTTCTTGTACTCCGCGTAAGTATAGTTCAAATTAGTTATAAAATTATAAGTACTTTACGGATAGTGCATGAAAAATAAACTTATAAAATAAACTTTTAATTCTACATTAATTTGAGATAAAATTGTTTATTGATAAATTATTGATATAAAAATTATATAACGTATCATTGTAAAGTAATTTCTGTATGTGTATACACACCTAATTATTCTACACACAACCAATTTAAAGACGGTTAGACCAGGCTTAAATCATTAAACCGTGAGTAAATACCTCTATCGGTTACCCAGTTTTGAAAACATTAACTAAAAGAGCCAATAGATAAACGTCAAACAAGTCTACCAAAAAAAAGTGCACGCCCTCACTTAGAGGAGCCAAATCCAAAAATAAATAGAAAAGTTTAATAGCTACTTATCAGTTATCACCCTAGATTATCTTAATGTTGCATTTAATTTCTTTCATTCAAGAAAAAAATAATATTATCAAATAAAGAATAGGTTTTCATATTTCAACTTTTAAGTAGAATTTATACAAGAAGCAAAAATATACCCTGTCCACATAAGACAACATATAGCTTATAAATGGAACAAGATCCCCACCTTGTGGGTATAATGTATGGACCATATACGAAAGTAGGGAACCAAAAACTAACTTTGTTACAAGAAGTGAAATATATACATGCATACATACACAAATACTTTGAAACAGTTAGCAGGTGTGAAAAATAAGCAGTCCACAAATCAATAATACCAAATATATAACCATTGCTAATCAGAATCAGCTGCTAGAAGGAAACTTGCTGAATGCCACTTCAAAGAGAAACTAATGATTAACTCTTATGCTTTTGAAAAACCCGATGCCACAGGTCTGGTATAGTTCTGAATGCAGTTAGAGCCGCGAGAGAACACATTTTCACTTCATTGAATATGCTCGTTTAGTACCTCAACACATTAAATGGCATAACTTTATATATTTGTTCATAACAGGCTTGTACAAATAAATCTCACACACAGGATAAGTGCCCCACCATTTTGACTAAAGGGACCTAACATGTAGCACATTAAATAAAACTAGTAGTGATATTACAGGTTAAAATTTTTTGATCTGAAAACAAGTGACTGAAGATGTAACCTAGCATTGGCAGCAGCAGCAATAGATTCCTCATCTCGTTTTTCCTTGGAAACAGAAACAGCAGCCATATAGGCTTTTCTTGCTTCATCCATTTTCTGCAATTCCACCTCGTCCAAATCATCCTGTTCAACCAGATGTTTACTTGAAAAGATCAACATCCAAGGATAAGATATTTCTACAAATATACTAACACAACTCTGTTCTTGAAAACAAAGATATACATTATATCCGACAAGTATAGTCTCATACCATTCAATGATGCAGTTCTTTACCAAATACCCTCTACTGAGAGAAAAGAAGTTACAACCTCACAGATAGTATCAACAGTTTGCGTAGCCATAAATACTATTTTTTATTCATTGAGATTTGTTGACTTTGTATATCATTCTGCTGTAAATATAAGGCTCTTATCCTATAGATCTATTGTGGGATAGAATCTACAAATGCTAAATCACTGATAAACAAGTGGAAGGCATACACATTGTAAACAAGATATCCATGTGTCTTGAACCAGGAAGGCAATCTAAATCATAGTGCTGTGTTAAAATGGTCACCATATATACATATCAACATGTGGAAAAATTTGCTGTGTATTTGAAAAATATTCATAAACTCACAATACTAGGCAGGTGACTGAAATCATAAGGCTTGACGTCATAATCGTCGGTGTATTTAGCAGTGTCAGTTTTTGACAATCCTTCCAGTAATAACGTGAATGATGTAATATCTGCTTGCATGGAACCTAGCTCATCTTGAAGTTTATCAACTTTTTTGTTGGATGTCATTGCTTCCCATTGTATCTTTTCAAGAGCAGCTTGCTTGTCTGCAAGCTTAATCTGTGGAAAAGGAGACCTGTTAATGCGTGTGAGAAGAAATATTTTAAAACTCCGCACCCTCCCCCAATGAAATGAGCGTTCCCCCCCCCCCCAAAAAACAACCACCCCCTGTATTATCTATCAGAACCTAAGATTGAAGAAAGCAGTAAAAGATCTTAACACAACATTATAATTTCAAGGCAATCAGATTAAGGCTTCATAAAGTCCAAATAAACCAAAAGTAACAATTTCAGTGGGGCACAACACAAACTTTTTAACCATACCAAACTTCTAAGAATAACACTAATGTAAAATAGAATCAAGAAAAGAAAATTGCCGAAAGTTAAACTCATTGCAATTGTGAACCCTTCCAACACTCTCTAAGCATATGCCTACTAAAATACAGTCAAATACTCCAACTTCCCACAACTGTCAAAACTCAAAAAGCCAGGCCTATCATGTTCAAGAGATATATGAAGTGTATGTATTAAGTAAATAGGTACAATTAATTCTAAGAGATGAACTCTGTTCACATTGTAAATGATTAAGATAGTCCTTCGGCCCAATTATTAATTAATTAAAAAAAGGAAGCTGATCAGTACCTTAGCATCAGAGAGCTGCTGTTGAGTATACTTCAGTAAAGATTCCTTTTCTGAAGCCTGGTGTTTAAGTTCATCAAGTTTTGAATTAAAAGCATTCATCTGGTCTCTTGAGTTTTCTGCTGACTGTAAAAGTTCATCTTTCTCCAACAATTTCCTCTGAAGTTCCTCTACCTGCTCCTTCAACATACCTAACTCTTCTATGTCCTTTTCTGAAGCCAAAGTTCTTGAAGAAAACATGGAATAGTTATCAGCATCATTGCTGCCATTTTTTCCTTGTTCTTTTTCTCCATGGTCCCTTTTCTTTTTGGCAGGAATAGATTGGGCAACATTCCTACTTTTTGAATCTGTTGTCTACCAGAGGATGTAAATGATTCAGTACAATGATCACAGAAAAGAAATGTCAGTCATAATGCATTGTGCACAGCAAATTTAACAGTTATATGAGAAATTATTCTTTTGAAAGAATAGTTTCAGACTTCCATATGAACAGAACAATATCAATAAGCAAGTTCAATCTAGAGTAAGAAAGTGATACAGATACTATAAAATTGAACTTGAACATTTGGAAGTAGGACTGAAGCACGTAGCACTTGAACTACATGATACACACAATATAAGGACAGTCAGATAAACCTCCATGTTGAAGTAACAAAATCCTACACCCCCCAGTGTCATACTAATGGGCCCAACAGCCCTTCACTTGTATTATCTAACATCACTAAATCACACTATAAACAAAAAGAACTTTCTGCAAACCATCTTACTTAAGGTTATCCAGTCTAAAGTAATGGAAATTTAATGGTTCAATCCATAATGAGTGAATCAAGGTGGTAGCAGTTTCAACCCCCTGGGATGAGAACATGAGGTTTGAGTCTCAACTTCTTAAGGAAGCAGCTGCTGTAGAGAGGCATTGTAACCATTGTGCTCCCACGGCCAAACAGGGATTAGTCCCCCGGGCAATTCAATGGGGCCAAACCAATAGAGATGCCTCGTGTGTTCACCAAAAGGGACCAAAAAAACAGAAACTTTACTATTCAAACAGAGTGTTTTAATTAAGTGATGAAGTATGTAAAAGGTCATAATACACATGAACATATTCTAGAGCTTATAATGTGAAAAAAAAGGATTGTTAGCAATGCAGTGATATTTTTCACGATACACAAATGATAAAAAAATATTATATTTCACATTCAATGTCCAAATATCTAACATTATTATTTCAAAGCAGGTGTTGAAGAGACAAAATAAAGCACATAAAAGTTATGTCACTAAAAAAATATGTTGTTTACATGAATAACTATCAATTACCATTACCAAGTACCAACCCATCCACAAATAGTTACCCAAAAGTAAATTTGGGTAGGTATTAATTTATGATTATGGACACATTTGCAACATGCATTTAAGGAGCAATACAAAGTATTCAATGTGGTATGATAGAAATATGCAGGACTTTTATGGTATCTGTGCTTGAGAAGGAAATAGCTTAGTTCCACAACTTTTCATATTTAACCTGGGTTATACCTCCCACTCATAAACACAATCAGAGTAGGCAAACAAAAACATGCTACACAAGGACGCTTACATTAATATCATAGACGCAAAATTAGTTACATCTTCAAGCCTACATTGATAAGTGATAACTGAAACTGAAGTCTGACCTTTTCAAGTAGGAGTTTAAACAGAAAGATACAAACAACACAAAATGAGTCTGCATCATTGCAAGTATCACTGAATAAAATGTCAAATATTGCACATTATATCAAATGGAAGGAAACCCTTAATTGCTTCCACAATTCAATATATCAAGCAAGATTTATGAACATTACAATAAACCCAATAGGAATGCAGAGTTAGGAAAAAAATTGAGAAAATTCAAACACCAAAGTGGGGAAAAAGGGATGTCTTACTCTTTTGGACAATGATTCTCTTGTGGGTGTCTTGGTGTAGATCATGGAACCACGCCGCGTGAATGAACGGCTTGCTTTACGATCCTGATCATAATTAAACAACACAACACTTTAGATAATTAAATAGAAATTCAAGAGCATCACTTGTAACAAGATCAGCATAAAATAAAAAGGGAAAAAAATCACAAGTCACTAGCTTTCCTTTCAGTATGTTTGTCAACACACAAAGGCAATACAGTAGAGTCCAAATTACATTGTACCCAAGTTGTTGTTTTGTTTCCTTTTGCTCTTGCACATAAATAAAATAAAATAAAAAATCTCCTTTTTTTTGAGTTGCAATGAAATTGGAAGAAAGAAGAGTGAAAATGGTTAGAGGGTTTACGATGAGTGACTGAACGAGAGGGACAATCTCGACGAGGTCGTTGAAGAGGACGCGATCCAAATTGGTGTTGGGTGCCGCACCGGACTGCTCTTTCGCTGAAAGCCATGAATTCGACTCACCCAACTCCGAATTCTCTTGCAAATCCACGTAATGCTGCATTTTTCTTACTCGCCGGAGCGGACAGGAGAGAGAAATGATGACTCTGAGGTGACCGCACTTTGAAAATGCCTCAGTCTCCTTCCCAGACAAAACAACGGATATTAAATTTGAAATGACGGATTTACCCCTGCACCACACTTTCTTATGCTATGTTTGGTAGAAAGAAAATAAAAGGAAAGGAAAATAGAAATATGACTATACAATTTCTTTTGTTTGAATTAAGAGAAAATAAATAAATAAAAAGAAAATAAAAGTTAATTTATAAAAAAAAAGAAAATTCTTTCCTTTCATTTTCCTTCCCATTTAAATTTTAAATTTTTTCTTTCCTTTCCATTCTCTTTCTCTTATTCCAAACATAGACTTAAAGTGTGAGGTACAGTAAGTTTTACTAAAATGGTAATTTCTGATTATTGACCTTTCTCTTTTATTTTTTCTTTAATGATAGATTTTATTTTGAAATCTTAGAGAGAAAAAAAAGGAAATTTATTTTTTTCGAACAATATACAAATTTTAAGGGATCTTCTACAAGAACTCATCATTCATATTGAAAATCCCTTCAACTCCTTTATTAGGAGATCTAGTGAATATCTTGAGCTCAAGATCCTTACTCAAGATCTTACACTAAAGATATTTTAAGAACTTAAGAAAGTAACGTTGTAATGTGCTCGGCTAAAATTTCTTGTAACTCAACTAGGATTATGAACATAGGGATTATTTAGTGAGTTTTTAAGAGAAGAAATTGTTTTCTCAAAGAATCTTATTAGATAGAATTTGTGTGATATTGTGGATGTTTTTAAAATAAAAATTATTTCTTCACATTTAAAATTTATTTTTTTCCATCAATCAATATGTGTATAAGTGTTTTATCATTGAAACAAAATTATGCATAAATATCTTAAGAATAACATGACATTTTCAAGAGAAAAAATAAAGTGGGATTTTAACCTTCCATCAAAATACCCTTGACTAAAAACTATTGCAAGTAATTTAACAGTATTTTTTGAATTTATAAAGTCTTATATTATTTTATAGGGATTAGAATTAGATGGAGAGAGAATTACTACCGGTCTTCTTTCCTAATTAATATTGATGACAAAAGAGAAGAACAATATTAATTGAAAGAGACTACTTTATATCAATATCAATATAATGTTCAGTAAAATAAATAACATTTATTAAAAGAGAAAGGAAGGACTCTTCTTAGGGACTTAATAATATGTATTCTAAAATTCTAAAAAAATTATATACATTGGTAAAAAAAAAATATAAGCTACTTTTAATTTTGCAGAATAAAATAAAATAAAATTTACCTATAGTGTGTTTGAACTTTGGATTAGATTTATTAGGAGAAATAATTGATTTTTTTTAATGAGAGAGGTAAAGTAACAAATAGTTGTTTTCATTTTTTTATAGTACTATTATGATATTTGTTGCGTTCACAAAGTGTGATTGCGTAACTCACGGCAAGTGTACAGATCGTTCAAGTAATAATTTTGATAAGTAGAGTATCGTCTCCACGAGGATTGAGGCACTAAGATAATTGTAATTGTTATCTTAAAATTGGAAAGAATAAAAATAAAAAAGAATTGAATTTGAGATTGGATTTAAATAATAAAAACAGAATTTAAATAAAAGGAAATTATAAGAATTAATTATGAGAATTTATGCAGTAATAAAGAATAATTGTGATGAAAACCCAATCACCTTTGATCCCTTCTTATGTAAATTGAATTGATACTTAATTGCAATTGTTATAATTACTCAAAGATATACCTTCATAGATTGGTTAAACCCAGATTTCTCGGTCTTTTTAACCCTTTAATCCTATTCAAGTGTCCTAATGTCTTAGTAACCCCCTTTCAGATTAAGCATTAAGCTGGCATATAAAAACTTTGCAATCATTCATCCCTATGTCTAGGTAATGTCAAACTGTCCCTTTATCGCTTTCAGAAACTAAAATCCCAATATGTCTATTGCGAATTAAAGCCCTAAGTTCCTCTAACAGATTGATCAGATCTATTAATGGAAATTATAAATTCAAGAACAAGATAAAGGGAAGAAATCATAACACTATTCATTAATCATCAATCCAAGAAACACAAGAGTTCACATTGGCTTTTGGCCTTCACCACAATCAAGGAGGAATTAGCTAGACATAATTATGTCTAGCTCAATACAAAGATGAGAAATTAGATGAGACAAAATACAAGATAGAAAAGTAATCAAACCCCTCAATCTTGGCTTCTTCCCAATCTTCAATGCGTTCTTGATCTCCTTCA
>PYAF01001709.1:662911-693569 GCA_007407185.1 Glycine tomentella | reverse complement strand
AGGCTTCAGGTTCCTCTTCGAGTTTTTGATCATTAGTCTTATCTGTATGAAGTACAGTATCCAGAACATCTACTCTGAAACAGTCATTTTTGTTAATAGGATTTTTCATAGCATTAAAAACATTAAAAATAAAAGATTCATCAAACATTCTGAGCTCTAGTTTTCCATCAGCCACATCAATTAAAGCTCTAGCTGTGGCAAAAAATGGTCTACCTAAAATAATAGGTATCTCACTTTCCTCCATGTCTAGAACTATGAAATTTGCTGGAAAAATTAATTTATCAACTTTAACCAAGATGTCTTCAATGACTCCACTAGGTTTTCTCAATGATTTATCAGCCAATTGAAGAGACATCATGGTAGGTTTCAACTCAGAAATTCCCAAGGATTTGCATATTGAGAGGGGCATCAAATTGATGCTTGCTCCAAGATCACATAAAGCCTTACCCACATTTACATTACTTATTGCGATTGGAATGTTGAAACTTCCTGGATCTTTGAGTTTGGGTGGAACTCGCTTTTGGATAATAGCGCTGCACTCTTCAGTAAGCACAACGGTTTCACATTCCTTTAATTTATGCTTTCTAGATAATAAATCTTTCATAACTTTAGCATAATTAGGCATGTTAGCAAGAGCTTCAGCAAAAGGTATATTAACATGTAATTTTCTAAGCATTTCTAAAAATTTAGCATACTGCTTCTTTTGCTCTTGTTGCTTAAGTTTCAGAGGATAAGGTGGTTTTTCAAAACGAGAAAAATTCATTACCTGTTTAGAATTTGTAGCAGCGGAATTCTTATCATTACCTGTTTGTGTTTGATCTTCTGCTTCTTGCTCCTCTTTTTGATTGGCTGTATCCTCTTCACCATTTTTCTGCACCACTATAGGTTTCTCTTGAGGTATTATCATAATTTCACTCCTTGTAGTGATTGCATTGACATGGTCCCTTGGATTTACTATGGTGTCACTAGGAAATTGCCCCGACTGTCTTTCTGCGAGTTGCTTTGCCAACTGCCCAATTTGATTTTCAAGGTTATGAATAGATGCACCTTGATTTTTGAACTGAGCTCTAGTTTCCTGGATGAATGCATTTGTCGCTTGAATATGCTCATTAGTGGCTTTGGACAGCTGTATCATAGCTTTCTCTAATTCAGAGGGTTCTTTAGGTGGAATAAGTGAGAGTTGCAAATAATTGTTAGATTTATAATCCAACCCTCCTCCTTGAAATTTCCTCTGAAAATTATTATTACCCATAACAAAATTCTGATTTCTCTGGAAGTTTTGTTGGGGTCTTTGGTCATACCACACACCATTCACATGGATTGGGTCTGCTCCTATCAACGTGGGACATTCATTTGTCTGATGGTCTTCTTGACAATATTCACAACTGAATACTGGAGCTCTAACTGGTGCGGTTTGTAATGCAGCAATATGAAGCTTGTCAATTCTCTCATTAAGCTTGGCTAATTGTTGTGACAATAGCTTCTGTTCTGCAAGCATGGCATCGCTACTCCCCAATTGAATTGTCTCTCTTTTGGGCTGAATTACGACGCTTTCATTCTCATTTGTTGCTAATGAGTCAATCAACTCATAGGTCTGAGTTGCTGTTTTAGATCTGATTGATCCTCCTGCTGCAACATTAACAATCATCCTTGAATCAGGAGTCATCCCATTGAAGAAAATTCGCACCTTCTTCCCAACGGGCATATCGTATTGTGGACATTTTTTGATCAGCTCCTGAAATCTGTTCCAGGCTGCACACAATGACTCTCTAGGTTGTTGAGTAAAATTAGTGATTTCATTCACTAATCTGTTGTACTTTTCCATAGAGAAGTGTTGAGAAAAGAACTTTGCAGCCAACTCTTCCCATGTGGTGATGCTGTTAGGGCTTTGTCTGTGTAACCATCTGAGAGTTCTTCCTTTAACTGCAAAAGGAAACAATCTCAGTCTAATTGCATCATCACTTACCCCTTGATGTCTTATGGTGTCACAAATTCGCAAGAATCTGTCCACGAAATCGTGGGGGTCTTCATCGTCTTCACCACCGAATTGACTTCTCTCCACCAAAGTGATTAATGATGGATGAATATCGAAGTTGTTTGCCTGTATAGGTGGTCGGACGATGCTAGAATTGGGTCTGGTGAATAATGGAGCAAGGATGTCCTCCATTAATTCATCTCCCGGTCTTGGCTGATTATTATTGCCTTCAGCCATCTCTAATTCAACTGCAGGTTGTGAATTAGAGTTTTCTATTCTCTGTTTTTGCTTAGCTAGCTTCCTGTTTCTTCTTGCAGTCTTTTCTATCTCTGGATCAAACTGTAAATTTTCAGGTGCAACTGAACCTCGCATAAACTAGAGAAACAGATTAGTAAAAAAAATTACAATTTTAACAATAAAATTACAATTAAATTGGCGTACTCAATCCCCGGCAACAGCGCCAAAAACTTGTTGCGTTCACAAAGTGTGATTGCGTAACTCACGGCAAGTGTACCGATCATTCAAGTAATAATTTTGATAAGTAGAGTATCGTCTCCACGAGGATTGAGGCACTAAGATAATTGTAATTGTTATCTTAAAATTGGAAAGAATAAAAATAAAAAAGAATTGGATTTGAGATTGGATTTAAATAATAAAAACATAATTTAAATAAAAGGAAATTATAAGAATTAATTATGGGAATTTATGCAGTAATAAAGAATAATTGTGATGAAAACCCAATCACCTTTGATCCCTCCTTATGTAAATTGAATTGATACTTAATTGTAATTGTTATAATTACTCAAAGATATACCTTCATAGATTGGTTAAACCCAGATTTCTCGATCTTTTTAACCCTTTAATCCTATTCAAGTGTCCTAATGTCTTAGTAACCCCCTTTCAGATTAAGCATTAAGCTGGCATATAAAAACTTTGCAATCATTCATCCCTATGTCTAGGTAATGTCAAACTGTCCCTTTATCGCTTTCAGAAACTAAAATCCCAATATGTCTATTGCGAATTAAAGCCCTAAGTTCCTCTAACAGATTGATCAGATCTATTAATGGAAATTATAAATTCAAGAACAAGATAAAGGGAAGAAATCATAACACTATTCATTAATCATTAATCCAAGAAACACAAGAGTTCACATTGGCTTTTGGCCTTCACCACAATCAAGGAGGAATTAGCTAGACATAATTATGTCTAGCTCAATACAAAGATGAGAAATTAGATGAGACAAAATACAAGATAGAAAAGTAATCAAACCCCTCAATCTTGGCTTCTTCCCAATCTTCAATGCATTCTTGATCTCCTTCAATGCCTCCGTGTATGTATCTGTGTATTTCTGAGTGTCTCTGCATATGAAAAGTCGTCCTCCAAGGTTCTGTGGCTTCCCTATTTATAAATAGGTTAGCAAAACCCCAAGAGCTTATCTTCTTATCTTATCTTTAAGCTTATTTTTGTAGGTTAGCAAAATCCCAAGAGCTTATCTTCTTATCTTATCTTTAAGCTTATTTTGAATTTCCCGTAGAGTCCGCGCTATTAACGTCAGTTTCTTCCTTTATTGTTCCTAAAATGCATAAAATAACAATAAGTAATACAAATCACAAAGTGGTGAACTTTTGGCTTAATTCTATCATTTATCTAACATTTTCTACTAAATTTTGACTAAAACTATCCTAAATTTCACTATATATTAGCAACCTATCAATATTCATGCGCACAAAGAGTGAAGCAACTCTTCTTTGGTCGGTATGTCTACATTATTCATTATTGGAGTCAACAGAGAAATTTTGTGACGCATTTTGCTCTTGCTTAGGGTTGAACATGCTGCCATATACTTGCTGTAGAGTGAGACCATTGTGGTAATATGGTTTTTGGTTATCCTTGTCACATTGAAAGCTGTTCTGTTCTTGCTGTGGAACTATGGGCAATTCTGACTGGGATTCAGTTAGCTTGGGAAAGAGCTTTTTTATCCCTCCTTATAGAATCTGATTCCAAAATTGCCATTTCTCTTCTCAGTGCTGGTTGTGTTTCTTCCCATATATGTCTTCCCATTATTCAGAGGATCAATGAGTTTGCTCATCAGGGAGCTTTGTTTTATTAGAAATACATTTTTCGCAAGGCAAGCGGATACATTTTCTAAGTTTGGTCTTGATATACATGTTGTATAGTTTTTCTTGGGGCCTCTTGCCCTTTTGCACACCCAAAAAAGAAAAAAAAAAAGTTACAAAAGGCAACTGTCTCTTAGAAGACTAAGTTGTAGGATATCACATTTTTAAAGTGATGGATTTCTTTTAAAAGGTGAAGAAGTACAACTATTGATAATTGAGATGGCTATAAATGCATTTTGTAGATTGATCGTCCTTGTTAGAATGATCTAATTCTTGTGGATTACAATCAATTATTGTTGGCAGTTGCTATATCCACTCCCTTTCTTTGTTTATCCACTCTCCTTTTTAATTTGTTTTTTTAAAAAAAAAAAGCACTCTTTTATTTGCTTAGAAAAGAGGAATGGATAAGCAAAGAAGAGTGAATTTACCGACTAATTCATACATGAAGGTGCAACAAGGCAAGCAAGCTGTTTTATTAACTTGAGTGGTCCAATTCTATTTGGGCTTGGATAAAATCCATAGGCCATGACCCGAGAGCACTGGGATTAAAATGCTTGGATTAGGTTCCTTCCACATTCATATTAGTTACATATTATTTGCTTCCTAGCTTAGTGAATTGCAGAGAATTAAGCACTAATTAATCTCGGAACAGTTTCAGTATTTTTAGATCGAGTGAGACATTTCCTAGCTATTTGAAATCGTGTTTAAAATAATAAGTCTTAATTTGGTGTTCTAATTTCATATGATCTTGAAGTTTACACCCCTCACTCAGAATTAATGAGCTGCACAATAATAGAATTAGAATATCTCATCTATTTGTCCCTAATCTGAAAAGCAACAATAATTCAATGTACGTAGTAACTAGGAGATATTGTCCTCCAGTTCAAACGGGTCCGAATGTAATTTTCGACATCCTTGTAGAGTTGTAGTGAGAATGTGATGAAAAAGGATGCATGGTTTCAAAAACTTGACCATGAAAGGAGAAGGAGCTTGATTTAAGAAAGAAGAAATAACCACCCCACGAAAACATGTTGATCTCATGCTTCGACATTTGATCTCGTTGGACCAAGAGATTAATTATTTTTACAACGACTATCTTGTGGTCATTTACACCAGAAGTAATATGTATTATTCTTCTAACACAGAGGGGGGAGGTATTCCAAATCCTTTTGCCGTGGAAATCTATCTTTTATGTATTGTGCGACATGCAGAAAATCTTGCAGTTCCATGTTTCACTTTCATGGTGTCAGGGTGCTAGTGGTCATGTTATTTCTTTTGGCGTTACCATATTTATGACTCTTGATATGTCGTTTTATGCATGAGGTTGGAGCTCGTCATGCAACTCTTTTTCCCCACCCTTTATTGCACAATAACCAATTGAAAAGATATTTTCTCCAAAACAAGATATGGATTTTAGAGATATTTTATACTTTCAAAAGGAGAGCAAATACTAGCCCTACATCCATTTATTTAAGATAGAGAAGTTGTTTTGTCATCTCTGCATGAAGTTTGTGCATGCTTAGTCTGAGTCACAATAGTGGGTATCTAATCTTTTTTTTATTAGTAGAAATTGAAATTACAATAATTCATGTTACCTTAATTAGTGGATAATCTAATTAATCCACCAAATAGAAATTTAAAGATCAAGGTGACAAATATATTTAACTGTTAAGAGGATAAAGTGCTCTTACAATCGTCCATTAGAAGATTAACAGTTAAAATTTAAGGTGAAATCAAACATATATTTAATAAAATCTAAAATTAATCATAATCTCAATTATTGATTTTTTTAATTAATGGTTGTTATTATATTTTATCCTCTAAAATGCACCTCCTTCGTTTAAGAAGAGTTAAATTCATTTTTTATCGCTTAGGAAGAGTTAAATCCCTTTTTTAAGTGCTTGTTTTAACATTTGCACATCTTTCCATCCAATTGAATGTGTTTGAACTCTGAAGCAAAAGGTTGGATTGGCGTTGAACCACCCTTTGAACTCTGAAGGGGAAAAAAACAGCCAAAGCTATTTGAAAGTGGCCTGCCAGAAGTAAAACATGCTTACAAATTCTCCGAATCTCTTCATACATTGGATAACAATATATTGGGGTGTTTGGTGGTGGTGGTGGTGGTGGCGGTGGGTCATTAGTAATCTGTAATCCATTAATTTAATTTTTTCCAGGGTGCCTATCAAACAGCACTTGCATGGCATCCAATTTTCCACATAAAACACTCAATTTTATAGCATGGTTGAAAACCTGGTGAAAAATACGTTCATTTTACTTTTGTCCATTGAATCTACATTGAAATGCGCATCACAACAATTTCAACCACAAATCAAACAATCAAACATGCACTTAAACTCCCACCACTAAACCAAACCCGTGCAATGTTTTCATAGCTCAATTGATAGCCGGTACATAAAAACTACAGTTCCTTACTTCCTTCAAATTCAATTCCACATATTGTAAGAGCTAAAGGTATTACAATTTATGAAGAGTGGAGAGTCTATGCAGTATGCATAGGCATGCTCAACTGGGTGAAGCATAGAATTAATAATGTTGGATTTTGATGCCATTTCGGCCAAATATGGGTTTGTCGTTGAGCCACAGAACCTCGTCCAAATGAGCCCACACCAATTGAGTAAAGTCACTCTCAATGGATTATTACGGAGAGCACACAAGTACATGTAAATAAGATAAGTAGCCGCACTTGTACGCAACGTAATTAATTATAAAGGGCAAAGATCGTAGCAAATCTGTTGGCAGAATATGAAGGAAAGGAATACATTCCTAACATTAACATCATTCATCCCCAGACATATGGTCTATACTCTGACTCAGTTCCACAGTCCAATATAATATTAGTTGAAGTTTGATGTAAGTGGGTGTAGGGAAAGCAATAATGGTGCAATGCACAAGTTCAGAGTTTGAGACGTCAAGGTTTGAATAGGGGGCAGCAGCTATGACAACACAACACAATGGCGAGGAGAGGAAAGAAGGACCACGAAAACCATGTGCCTAGTTCTGAGGCCCTAACATGGGTGCAGTCGCATTCTACGCTACTCTGTCACATTAAAAGGCCACGCCATGGACCAGTCCATTCTTCCATTACCTATTTTGGCAAACAATATGGGCTACCTCTGCACAACGACCCCGTAACAATTGCTTTGCTTGCCCATCTCTTTGATTTGAACCATTTGGCTTGCGTTGCGTTGCGTACGTACGTGTTGGTTAGTTTCTTACCCTCCTCTATTAACTAACATTGACGTTGAATGTTATGTATATAGATACAGCGAGCGACATTGGTCGGTCATTTGGCTATTAATTGTATTGCATCATTTCACAGTGACTTTCGGGTTCAAACAAACTGTTATTGTTTGAGAGTCAAATTGCAACTTGCAATATTGTGTATGTAAACAAACAATATTATAATCCTATACTATGAAGTATGAAGCCACACCTAGCTGACAATGACTCCCTCTAGCCCTACCTAGATCAATTTGAATATACATTTTACTAGTTTGGCTTTGTGAGTGTATTCGGAAAGTGCAAGGAAATACTACATATGACAAATCCGGTAAGCCTTGTAGTGGGGGAAAACAGGAAAACAGCAGTAATTTTTTTACAAGTTAGATAGAAGCATAGGGAGAAGGAAATGCGATGCGGTGTGAACAAGGTTTGAAATGAAAGTGCGAGGGTGGAATATCGTGGCATGGTGGTGGAGTGGTTGTTGGTATGCCCTGTTCATCACGCTGGCACTTGCTTGCAGCATGGCCCCACCAGCGTCATGAATATTAACCACCGTCACCTTCAAGTGATGAAGAGCGACGCAGTCCGCGGCATGATGAGCGTCTCCATGCATATCCCCACAACACAACAGTGGTTGAGTCGATACTCCACTATGAATGCACTAGCATAGCTACATCTTCCATCTCCACCACTCCATCTATATGATCCATCACATTCTTCTCTTGCCACCCAAACCCACCTGCCCCCACATTTTTGCATTCCTCTCCCTCTCCCTCCCAATCCCAAATTTTCTTACTTTCATTTTCTGCATCTTATCTTAATCTCATCAATAGAAAACCAATAAATATAATGTCTTCTCCCTACCTCATCCTCTCATTTCTTAATTCATTATTACCATGTTATCATATAATAATATTGAAGAGCTAGTGTTGCTATAATCATGTTGTGGAGTAATGGTACGGAATGATTAGCACCACAAAACAAACCAAAAAATGCAATTTCAAATCTAAACAACCAACTAAATAAACAAGTACGTGAGGATAATAATAAAATTAAAACACCCTGCTATATATAATTTCTCTGTTAATCAATCAAATTCCACATACATACACACACACATATATATATATATTAAAACGCGCCGAACTCCCAGAAAACAAAAAAAGAGAGACTAACATGGAAGTTAGTTGTGCATGCACATCACTAGTTAAAATCAAGCTCAATCACCCCCCAAATTTATAAATTAAAAAAGAAATATACACCTCGTGATTAATTATACCAAGTCCTTCCACCTTCTCTTTCTTTTTTAACGTTGGCTTTGATTTCCAATTTCCTTTACTCTTCTTTAAAGTTAAATTATATAAGAAATAAAATAAAAAAGGTGAGATGAGATTTGTGAAGGCATTTTCAGGGAAGGTGAAATAGAGTAGAATTGTCGTGGTCAGACCAGTGAGTGTGACTCCAGTAAGCGTGATAAATTATATAAGAAATAAAATAAAAAAGGTGAGATGAGATTTGTGAAGGCATTTTCAGGGAAGGTGAAATAGAGTAGAATTGTCGTGGTCAGACCAGTGAGTGTGACTCCAGTAAGCGTGATCAACGGTGTTAGGAAGATCAAACAAACCTTGATCTGCACCGCCCTGCCAATCCAACGATCCAAATCCTCCCCCGTGGCTGGTTTTACTATGAAACCCCGAGAAATCAACGGTGTGATCGAGCGAGGAACTATCCGGTAACTTCAACTCTTCGTTGCTGCTGCTGCTAACTTTCTGGTGGTGCCATTGAAACGACGACGCATCAGGGAGAGTGGAGTTACCGAACCCGAAAGCCAATGGCTCGTTAGTGGAAGTAGTAGTAGTGATCAAACTGGTGAAAGGACCAATTTCAGAGAAGATACCACCGCAGTCCCCTGTTCCGTGCTCCAGAGGATTTGTTTCCAAAGCAGGGATCAACAACTTTGACTCTTGTATGTTGTTGTTGTTGGAATCCAAGTTTAGAGTCTCCGGCGCCGACACGGCCTCGGTGGTGGCGGCGGCGGCGGCGGTGAGGCTGGAGCTCTCGCTGCTGGAGTGAGAGTTGGAGTTGTTGTTGTGGTGGTCGGGATCCGGTGACGCGGTTTGGGAGGATGTTTTGGTGGGTTTGGAGGAGCGTTTGGATTTGCGGCAACCGCCGCCGACGGGGACGTTGCGGAGGACGCCGCCTTTGGTCCAGTAGCGGCGGCAGTTTTTGCAGAAGTGGCGGGGCTGGGAGAGGTTGTAGTTGTTGTAGTAGCAGAACTTGGTGTTGAGGGAGTCGCAGCGAGGGCACTTCAGGGCCTGCTGGTTCTGGTGGTGCGGTCGGAGCCTCCGGTCGCCGGCGCCGGCGCCGGAGAAAAACCTCCCTCCGCCCATGGTGTGTATTTCCTGCATTTGGTGGATGAGAATGACGAGATAGCACCTGAAACTAGTGTTTATGTCAGTGTGTGTGTTGTTGGAGTGAACATGAGCGTACGGAGAGAGAGAGAGAGAGGTGAGAATTGCGATGCGAAATGCGAATGGGGTTTGAGAGAGAGAGAGTGAGAAACAAATATCCTTGCCCTGCAGCAACTGCAACAACAACAACAACAACGTACGTCTCTCTATTGTCTAATGTTAATGTTATGATTTGGGGAGGGAAGTGAATTGACCCAACGAACCCTTTAACATAGCCGTAACTACTTTCGCAGCCGAACCCAGGGACTTATTTAAATATCACCTGAATATCCTTTACTTACCCCTACTCTTACTCCCTCATCTCTGCTCTTTGCTACCACCTCTGTCATCTTAAACTTGTTCAATATCCCAATTAAATTCTTCTTTTACCTCCTTCGTACACATAAGACTCATTTATATTTTTTTTACGAAACTTTATTAACATTGAATATTATTTTACCATAATTATCCTAAGTTTATTGAAACTCATAATCTATCTTTTTCCATTTATTTGTTTTCGCATTTAATTAATTAATATATATTAATTTTCTTATCCAATCCTTATAAGAAAGATAATATATTTATCTTTTAAATATATAAAATTTATTGTAAATTATTAAAAAGATATTTGTGTCAAAAAATAAATAATACAAAAGAAAACTTAAAAAAATTATAAAAAGAACAAATAAAATTATAAAAAGAGTCTTATATTTTGAAACTAAGGAATTACTACTATTTGAGTAATTTAGTTAAACACTTGTTGCAATAAATATTTGATGTATAATAAGTACTCCTTTCCTCCCGTTCCCTTTTATAAGTAAAAAAATGTAATATTTTGTTCTTAAATATAAATAAAATTTGATTATTTTTGTTTTATTTAATGAGATTATGTTTAAAATACTTTTAATTTAATATGTGATTTGTGTTTAATATATAATTCAATGAAGAGTAGTTTAGAAGAAAAAAATAAATTAAAAATAACACAATTTAATGAAATAAACTAACTTTCTTATTAAGTGTGAAATTATTTTTTTTTATAAAAAAGAACGATGAAGTATTTATATAGAAATTAGGCTTAAATAATACTATGTATTTCTATCTTTTAAGTATGGTAATTGTACCATTTTATTTTGTAAAGTTTCAATCTAACAATTTATGTTAACATGACACTGATAGAAGTATTAACATAGAGACTATAAAGATGATATTAGAACCCGAATCTTAAATTCTACCAAGTAACAATGATACTTAACATTTCTTTCATATATATACCTTAAATATAAACTAAAATGTTACAAATATTTACCACTGTTATATAATATATGGATATTGCTTACAAAATAAGTATTCGTAAGACACTTGTTAAGATACTATTAAAGATGAAATATTTATTTTAAAAATCATATGAGAATGAAGAAATATCATGAATAATTTAAATTTGTGCATCTTAATAAGATTGATTTTACTTTAAATTTCTTAATTGGTGTACTAAGGCCAACATAAGTAGGAGTTGCTCTTCAATTAACACTTTGAGAGCAACTCAAAAAGAGCGACACAACACTGTTAAAGAGAACAGTTACCACAAAAGAGGAATGGTTACGGGTAGAAAATCTGCATATGTTTATATTTTTTTGAGTCCCACAAGATTTTTAACTGGGTAAAATGAGTATGGAGCAACATAAGAATTAATATTACATTAAAAAATTAAAATAACAATTATTTTGAGATAATTTTTTCTTATACATGATTATTAATGTTATAAGACAAAAAATAAATATGATAATTTGTTATTAGATGATTATATAAAATTGTTTTAGTTATTAGTGTATAGATTATAGTATTTTTTTTCTGTATTCAAGACTGGAATATATATTGTTATCGTATAAATCAAAGAAAAAAGGAGTGAAAATATATAGTTAAGTGGAAAATAGTGTATAAGATGTAACTAAAAATAAAGTAGAGTACTAAGTTAGAAAGAATAATAATAATAATTAACAGGAAGAGAGTTGAATTTGAAGGGCGAAAGGGATGGAGCGTACGGTGGGCACGTGGAGTGAAGCGAGCGGTGGTTCGAAGGTGTAATCCACAAAACCAGTTGTCCCATTGAGTTGTGTTGTCGGCCACCCTCCCTCGCAGTGAGTGTGAGTGAGTCGTATATTTTTTGAAAAATATGTAGATAAATATATTCTAAAAGATACTTATAACATACACAGGATATATTTCTGCAAATCAAAAAATTAAGTCCGATACACTTATAAAAAAAAGTAAATAAAATGTGTTAAATACACAGAATCTAACTACAACCAAGCGAATATTTGCTAATATTAGTGTATTAAGTGACTCATCCTAAATTTGATATTATGCATTATGCATATATATCTATCCATAATAACATAACTGACTGTGTCTGTATCTAACAAATGGTGCAGCCTCGCCCACGTTGCCTCTTTCTATTGGTGGCATGTCCTTCTTTCATGAAATGTGAACGTCGCACCTCACTGTACCATGTATTCAAATTCCTACCTCTCCTCCTATGTTTATTAAATTATTGAAGCCTCCTCAAATATTACATGTCATTAACGTTCTTCTTAGAACATGTATGCATACAATGGAGTATTGTTTTTTTCTTCATAAAAAGTCTTTTTAAGAAGTTAATAAATAATTTTTTTAAACTAATCTTTTCTTTACAGAGACAACCATCCCTTGTTTTGTTACCATGAAAAAGAGAACAAAGGAAGACAATTGTGTAAGAGTTTTTTGGGAATAATTAGTTCTGTTGGGAAGAATTGAGTGGATTTTTTGGATTTCAACTTGGATCTCACACTTTTTATTTTTTACCTATTAAATAATTTCGATTCAAATATTTTTTTCTATTTAAATTTGTTTCAATCAATTTTATTTCCTCATTTTCTTTTCTCATAATCAAACTTACCCTCAATTATGATAGAGTATGATAAAGTTGTTCACTTTTATAATTATTTAATTTAAATGTCATATTTAAGATTATATCCCCTTGGTCTCAGGCATCGTATGAGTCCAATAACTAATTAATTGAGCCCAACCCATGTATGAGCATTGCCTGGCCATGAGTTTGAAGCAGGGATAACAGCTACCTAGAGTCTATGGATATCTATAAAATATATTCTCAACAAGTTGGTAAATACTTGCTTGATGGGAATTGGTCCAAGAGAGGGAATTTATCCACAAAATTCAATGGAGATAAGTGTGACTACATATATTTCCTCTTAATTCATATATATATAAAATCTTATATCTTAAACTAAATATAAATAAATTTAATTAATTTTGTTCTATCTGATATTATCATTTCTAAAATATTATTTATTTAATTTAATTTTTATTTTTAATGACTCTTTTTTATTTATGATAACAAATTTTAGTGAAAAATATTTTAAAAATAATCTTATTTTTTACTTGAATTAAAAAAATTAAATAATGTCAAACTAACTTTATTAGTTAATGTGAAATTAATTTTTTTGTTTATATATATGTTGAAAGGAAGCACTATATAGAGAAATGGTAAATTCTAACCAATGATAAAATGTTTTTAGGAAAAATATGTTAAAAAATGTATTATTAACACTTCTCTAATATATATTATCCAACCACCTCCTACATGAACCTATATATGATTAAAAATTTATATATATGTGTATGTGTTTGTATATAAAAATAATGTACATCTTTTTAAATATATATTATTCTTACATTTTAGAATAAAATAAAAAAATTACAAGTATTACTAATACCAATAGAAGTGAATGTAATTGCCTCTAGATTTTACATTAAAAACATTTTTGTAAGTTAGAAAATCTATGAAGTGATAGGGGTGAAGAAATGAGGATAGTGAAAGGTGTGGTGAGGAACTATTTTATAGCGAGAAAAAAAAAAAAAAAGCATGCATAGGCATGTTGCCGTGCAATATGAGAAGTTTAAAGTTCACACCCACAAATATAATAGATTATATTTTAGTTCTACCTTGAATTTTTGTGAAGAATAAAAAGAAGACATGCAAAAGATATTAACGCAATTGAGATTAAGGGACGGTGTATCCCATCGATCATCCGTCGGTGGACTCTTCATCCATCTCAAATTTGTTTTTAAGGGATTGACTCTCTTATTTTGGAGTTTCTTCATGCTTTTGCGCACTTGAGACCTGTGTATTCCTATCCGTTCATAATCAATTGATTCATTAGTCAATCAATCCATAAGTATTCCTATTCTTTTGTACTCGGTCACCGAACAACTTCTATATGACTATCAAGAACAATAGTACTACTTTAAAAAATCGGTAGTTAAGTTGATGTTGATATCAAATCAAGGTTAAGTAGAAGGAAAAATAAGAATATGTTTGGACCATTTTTTTAAGATATGCATATGGATTATTATTTTTTTTAAAAAAATCACATTATTACTATTATTATTATTATTTATCGACTTAAGTCATTCCTTGACTATTTTGTTGATCCGTATATATGTCACGGTCAAATGTTAAACATTCGACGAGTACTACCTGGAGTACATGTGGTTATATAATGTGAAGATATATATCATTTAAAACTTGGAATCGTCTTGCAAATTGAAACTATGATCGTTCTTCCTTCCGCCTGTTATTTAAAGGAGCAGGCAAGAAGGACCACCATATCCAAACATAAGTACGTGGAAGCAAAACTACCCTAACGAAAACTGATTGGACAAATCAGTCTGACATCAAAGACAAGCACCATCGAGTACACATACCCTCGAGTTGATGAATAAATTCAAAAATGCTAGTTCAAGTTCTTCTCGTGTTATTATTATGATTATGTGATTGGCAATTTGGCATAGTAGTGTGCCTGGCGAATAGTAGTGGTAGGGGCAGGCACAGTTCAACCGTCTAATTAAACACATAGGACACCCCCTTAATTAGTCTATTCCCCCTAACTTGGTTGGACTAAAATTTATTCATGGACCCCTGTACCTAGCTAATTAAACCCTATTAATTTTTTTTTTCCGCTAAGCCAAAACTATAATCGCACTTCACTGCACATAATATAAATCCCTATCAGCCTGGTCAGCAACATATGCCTGCTATTTATTCAAGAGTTAATTAGCTCTTCTTCATCACAGCATCATCAGCGTGTGATTCAAGCTTTGATCCCGTAACACTGCAGGCCCTACTACAACTGTGAGATTAGCTATGACTATTGTGAGGAGATATAAGGTGGATTGAATGGCTAAGAGAAAATGGAAGAAAAGAAAGATTGCGGGTTTAATAGCAAAACTAACCCTTGTCAATAAAAAAACAAACTATGACTAGCAGTGTGTTAAGTGTTGTGATTAATTATTAGTATCTACACAGCCGTCCATTGACTAATGCAAACTCTATTTGGGTGCAAATGCGACCACATTGAAACAAACTTATTTGACAAAGTGCGTGAGAGACACACACCCCCACGACCACGAATGTCAAACAATTAAGCACCACTTGATCGATCACACTCTAATTATGGCTTAGATTTAATTAACCATAAGGAGGATGAGTTAAAGTCTAACCGTGGCCAGCAATGGACGTAAGGGAAATTAACTAGATTGAAAATGGTAATGCACATTAGGTGACTAGTCAAATGAAATAATTGGCGAATAGGAGGAAGTGAATGTGAGACATGCAGTGGAACAAAATCGAGTGAGTGAACAGGTAATATGATGGGAACATGTTCACATGCACATGGGACGGTGGGAGGGGGGGGGGCTCCAATTTAGGTCTACCGGTACTTGTCCACATCTCTCTCACTATGAAAATTGAAGGCTAGGTTGTGTTGCTTACATGTATCCATAATGTTCCCAAGTGGAAGTGGAAGTGAATTAGGTTTATATTGGGGGGGGTCCTTGTTGTATTTCAAAATTGTGGAGCTTTCACAATCCTTGAGATCGAGAAAGATACGGTAATCGATGGTTCTCCTTGGTTTAATGGGTGTCACTATCAACGACCCACCAACTATGGGCTTCCGATTTGGGCCCCACGCTAGCCCTATCATGTTCTCCTTGGACCCTTCATCCCAAATTCTCTATTGGTACTCTTCCCGCATCCGCACCGTGCATCAGCAGCAACACCATGACTGTACTCTCTACCTACTCTTCATCAGTTCATCTCCATGTCCATCCTATGCTCTCTCACGGATTACCAGAATAAATTTATTTTTCTTCATTCAATTTCAATATATGTATCACGTTCCGTAATTTACATAAACCTGTTAGGGTCGCACTGGGCAGGGATTTGGGTAGTATACTGAAGATTTTAAATTCTACCAACGAAGTTGAGTTTAGTACAACTACCGGAAGGGACTAGTTTCTCGTAAAATAGTACAATTTTTCATTGAAAGAACTACTACATATATAAAGGAATGTTAATGTAAGATTTGAAATAGTGTCAGGAGCCGTAGTTTAAAGTTTTTTAAATATATAAAGGAATATTAACTTAATATTTTTAAATTTAAAGAAAAGTTAGATATAAAAATAAAAATAAAAAATTACTTATAATTTGTTAAAGTTCAAGGAATATTATTTTAATTTGCTTCGTTAAAATTTAAAATTTATGTCAATATTTTGGTAGACTCAAACTTTTCCTATATATTATCAAATTTAAGTTGGGTGAAGTTCAAACTAGAACAAAAATCCAATTAAATTTCTAGATCAAATAAGAATCATGTCAAACTTATCCTATATGTGTTAGATATATTTTTATGAATAGATTGTCATTACTAATCTTGACTCTTGGATCTAGATCCATCACTAACAATCCATTAATTTAGTTGACAATATATATTAAGTTTTTGAGAAATATGGATTTAGTTGACAATATATATTAAATTTTTGAGGAATATGGATTGATTAGTCTCAACCCTAACTTAGTGGATACCTCAGAATCTCTCTCAAATAAGTAACTTCCCATTAATCTGCTGTATTAATGCATATTTTTTTAGTATTAAAAACAAAACATATTTTCCTTTATTGGACAATAGTTAAATTACATCCTGCTGGTCCCTCGGTCTATGTAACTGGTGGACGTCAAACTGCCTAGCCCATTGCAAAAGCATACAATTCATAGTATCTCATATTTACAGCGAGGTAATTATTGTGCAGATAAGTTAGTTACTTACAACATAATTTCTCAAGAATTCACATGGTGGGATTTACACCCAAGTTTCATTAGGGAAGTTTTTTTTTTTTTTTTTCCATAGCAAGGTGGGCATTCCTAATTTTAGGTTGAGAATTTCTTTTTTGCACTATTGGTATCAGGTATTGGCTTTAGTCTGCTCATGTTAGAATGTAACTCGTTATTTTTCATTTTCTTCTGGTGTTCCATAGGTGATTAATAGGGTCAACTACGATGCCAACTGAGTTGAGATCTCTTGTCTAATAGTGATGTTTCTTTTTTTTTTTTGTTCAAAAGTTTTAGTGAGAGAAAATGGTGTCTCAGTCACTTTATAGTGATGTTATTACATGTAAGCTTCTATCTTGAAAAAATTAGTATGTTGTCAAATCAATTATTTTTTAAAAATCTCGAAACATATACCGCTTTATTCCTAAATTAATTATAAAAATATTAAATTTATAAAAGCACTATCATTTTAAGTCAAGTTTATACATTTGAAAATAAAAAGTTTATATATACACCTAACCAAACAAAGACTATTGCACTATAGCTTATATTAGCAGAAGGTGGCAGAAGTTACGTGATGGAATGAAGGTTCTGAAAAGGAAAAATAATAATGGCCACCCAACTCCAAAGCCCCAAGGAAAGGATATATATAATTCCTCCTACGAAGAACGTCAAAAGAAGATGAATCTATAGGACGAGTTCGAACCCAGACATCAATATGTGCACATCCAGCAGGTTATGATACTGACTCTTCAGTCACTGATTTCAAGTTCATAATTAATTACTAGGCTTCTAATAATGTAAAATTGATAACATGGCAATAAAAGTGAAGTTAAATTCATAGGTCTACCACATGTCCTATGCTTTGGTTATAAGCCTAGATAAACCAAACAAATAATTCGTTTAGTACAATATGGTTACAGAGAATATGAACCTCCCCTGTGTGAGAATTAATCCAATTGAGTACGAAACCAACCACACTATGATACACCCTGTAGTATAATATAATTAATTTATCATCCAAAATTAGTAGCAAAAGTGTGCATAATTAAACCTTTAAAATCTAAATGAAGGTAATACATCTTATAATCTTCATTTGGGAACGTAAAAATGAAAATCATTTTCAGTGGAAATGTCTATTCAGTTTAATTTAGGAAGAGAGATGACCTCTTTTGAGTGAACCTGGAGTAATGGAGTATCACTATACGAGATTCAGAGACTAATAAATAATAATAATTACAATATGTAATAGCAAAATCTTAAGATATATATATTATCTAAGTGCTTGTATGTATAGGAAAATGGTTACGTCAAGTTTGTTAAAATACGAAGCACGTCAGCTTTATATCTAGCTCCAATAATGCATGTTCCCCTTGTCTTAAACAAACATGACGGATGGTTCACCCAGAAATCAACAAATTACATAATGATGGTGCAATAGCTTTTCTGAAGTTACACGCTAGGAGCATTACTCACGGACACAATATCCATTTCAAAATTTGATTCATTTCATTGTCCTGTTTTTCTTCCTTGGGTCACCATCCAAAGAGTACACACAAATAGATGCACATACCTTTTTTATTTGGAGCAATGGAAAAGAAAAATCCTGAAGAAACACAAGTTACATATGCTGTTTTTGTTTGTTTGTAGGAAAAGTTATAAACAAGAATCAAGAGCCATTCCTTTTGGGGTATCTTATCAGCATGTCCAAAACATTTGCCTGAAGCTATGAAACTATGTTGGAGATATTATATATGCATGTTGTCAAGTGCAATTTTTAAGTGTCTGTAAGCACAGCTTCGTGTGCAGAGGAGCAGCACGGGAGCAATTCAAAGTTACTCTTATTTTTATTTTGATCATTTTTAAAAGTTATAATTTTATTTCAAAATTTATTATTAGATCAAAAAAAATTATCATATAAATTATATTTATATGATTTTAGTTTAATTAAAATTATTTTATACTTCACTGATATATATATAAAAATTAATACAATACATATTTTAAAATGAGATGGGATCTGTTTTCAACGGTGTAAGAATTGATAGTTTTACACTATTTAATAACTTTTTATTGGATAAGTATTTTACAAAATCCACCGTTAGATTGAAAGCTTATATTATGTAGATCACATGTCTTAAATTTTATATTAATCCGAAATCATTTGAAACCTAATTGATATATATAAAAATTAACGTAATATGTATTTCTAAAATATGTGAAAATTAGACTATTTGATTATATTCCTATTGATGTTTAAATTTTGTGAAATTTGAGACATGTGATCTAAATTATATAAGTTTTCAATCTAACGGTGAATTTTGTAAAATATTTATCTAATAAAAAATTATTAAATGGTGTATAACTATCAATTCTTATACCGGTATAAACAGATCTCATCTTTTTTAAAATATATATAAAAATAAGAACTATTCAATTATTTTTGTTGTTGTTTAACTTAACGGATCTCATCTCTTTTAAAATATATATAAAAACAAGAACTATTGAATTATTTTTGTTGTTGTTTAACTTTTACAATAGTTACGCAAATAATGAAGGTATATTCATAATTTAAAATTGAATTGATAAAAAAAATCAGGCACGCATAAAAATAAGAACCACTTGATTATTTTGTTTTCATTGATTAATTTTTACAACATAATACAGACATACAGAAATACAAGCCACTTGATTATTTTGTTGTTGTTTATAATTTTTACAATACTCGGGCATCAGAGCATACATACGCGCACACACAAGGGTGAACTGAGGATGAAGATGCACTACTTGAGGGATAGGTCTAGTTAAATTAACTTTACATAATATAACTTTTTATTAGGGGTGTTCGCGGGTCGGTTCGGATCAATTTTGGCTAAATTTAGGACCCAATCCAATCAAATTTGATTGATTCGGTTCGGTTTTCAAAAAAAAAATGAAACCCAACCCAACTCAACCCGTTCATGAACAGTTCGGTTCGGTTCGGATCAACGAGTTACCCATTTAATTTTTTTTAGAACTACTATTTTATATTACGATTTTTTCAAATATCTTATACAATTAACACAATAGTATCAAATGTATGAAAGTAGTAAAATTGATTCATTTAATACCATCAACATAATATCATAAAATAGACTTATAATATAAATTAAAACAAAAGATTTGTGAACAATATTTACTATAATAGTCTGAATCACAACTGTTTCTTACAAACCAAACTTTGTTATAACCAATTTTGTTGTAACCATATTTGCTGAAACAAACAAATAAATAAAATATAATTCATTAATATTATAAACATGGTAAACAAAATATGAAAAAAAAAAGGTGAAACAAATAACAATATACGTGAAAGTAATACATTAATAAGTTCCAACACTTGCAGTTTCAACACTTGGAAACCCAATATTAACAGTATTTAAAGCCAAACCAAACAACTCTAAAAATTTAAACACAACCTCGTTAGCACAAAAATTAATTTATATTTTATACAAATATAAAAACGAAATAAGAGATTAACGATTATACACCTGATTCAATCTTTTCCGCTTCATTTATTTCAACTTGCAAGTCATTAACATTTTGCTTAGTAGATCTAAGCCAATTTTGGGTACAAATGAGAGCTTCAACAGTAGTATCCTAGTTTCCTAGTCTATCCTTACACAACAATTATCCCAGCTGGTATCCTTGTTTCCCAGCAAAAAACCCCAATCTAAATTCACCAAGAATAGAGATAGACTGATATCTTTGTTTCCTAATCAGACTGGTATCCTAGTTTCCCAGTCAGAAGTTGCATGTCTCAATTCATCAAGAACAGAGACAAAACTGGTATCCTAGTTCCGAATTGCTACCTTTTCCAAAGTCAAGAAGAAGAATACAATAAAATAGTTACATTTACGCTTATATTCCTTAAGCAAATAGGTACCTTTAAATCCTGATTGAGAATTGAAGAATCAAACTTGTCAAACGCTTCTATATGATCTCACAACAATTCTCTCAATGATGCAAACATAAACTCTCTAATGCTCTAATATTATTTGGAATGGAATGCATACATGAACACAAAAATATGTTTCTATTTATACTAATTTAAAGATACGATTTTAACCAATTTTTTAATGCAATCCTAAATATATTTGATCATATTATCCAATGCAATCATAAAGATATTCTATTATATTATGCAATGCAATCTTAAAAATATTATATCCTATTTTTTAATGCAATATTAAAAAATATCCTATCTTATTTTTGAATGCAATCTTAAACATTTACAATATCATACCTTTTTTCTATTGTCAAATTATTTTTTTAATTTTTAATATATATATATATATAAATAATAAAATTTATATTATTATTATGGGTTCACGGATTGGGTCATCGGATCAACGGATCTGTAAATCTAAAACCGTGACCCAACCCATACATGAACGATTTTGATCAGTTCGGTTCGATTTTGACCCAAATATATAAATGACCCAACCCAAACTGTTCAGATCGGTTCGGGTTCACGGGTGACCCGTACCCGTGAACACCCCTACTTTTTATGGACATTCAATTTTATCAATCTATATATTGGAATTGGGTTGACATTTTTATTGAGTATATAAAATTTACAAAAATACGAAATTGGTTTACAACAACAAAAGTTGTCGTTCACAAAGTATTTTTTTTTTGTAAAGTGTTTTTAATTTGGTAGGTAAATACTTCACAAACTAATAGAAAACTGAAGATTTTTATAAAAAAAAAAATATATTAATAAACTAATCCAAGAAACTCGCATCTTTACCGTTTTTATTTTATTTTTGTTTTTTTTTTAAATTTTCAAACTTTTTTTATATTTTTGTTATATGTTATAAAGAAAAATTATTTTACAAGTTAAATAGGAAAAGCTTAAATAAATAGCAAACCATAAAGCCCAACCCACTAAAAACAATCACAACTTCTAAGTTCTAACGGCTTATAAACGTACCAAAGCCCTAAAAAAAGCATCAGACTAACTAATGTAATAAACTAAAAAACATACCACACGACTTGAACCAAAAATTTCAAGCTCACTAAACTAAGAACGAGACCAATAAAGGAAAGAGAAATAACACATGACATCAAACGTGTAACATTTAACAACACTTTAAAAAGCAGGTCTCTTTAATCACAACCACCCACTAAACTAATTTTACTCCTTCACCTTCCAAAAATGTTTTAAAAAATTAAAATATCTCAATACCTCCCGTACACTAATCGCAGTCTTAACATCCGTGATGACTGCGATTTTTGGTGTTGGGAGGGATATTTGTTGTGGAACAACAATTCTAGAATGATCATTCCAAAACAATCATTCAGAAAATTGAATTTTTGACATACAGAAACACCATTTCAAAATGTGCAGACATAAAATGGAAGTGTAAGATACAAGTTGAGTATGCAGATTCAAATGCCTAAACTAATTTACCATCCCTGGGTCCATTGGGCTTGACCGACCCCACAACCAAACGAAAAAAAAAAAAAGAAGAAAAAAGCTATACCACTTATTTTCATATTGGGCTGTGTGTTGTTCTTTTAAATTTATCTGCAATGCAATGGGTCTTGGGTCGAGGAGGTCGTGGACCAACAGCAAACATACCCGATGCTTGTTCATTAGCAATATCATGTAGAGAGTAAGATTATCTTTGAATTAAAGTTTGGAGAGTATTTTTGTAAATTTTAATATACAATAATGAATTCTAATACATCAGATAAAGAAGGAAAAAATGTTGTTTTTTTCAAAGTAGAAATATTTTTTTGGATTCTCCAAACATGCGTTAATTTTTTTTATTTCGTGCCTCACGTTTGTCAAATGGTAACTCGTTTTTATTAACTTTAACAAAAATAAAAATACTACGTGACACAGATATGAGATGTTAGTATAGTCTACTTTGCACGTATCATTAAGTAAGTTCTATTGAAAGGACACTAATAAAGTAATAGTGTGTTTGGTTTCCCTTAACAATTCACGTTCCTAAAAAAAATTAGGTCAAAATAACAAATTAGTGAAATAACATTGAAAATTTGAAATTATTCTCATTAACTTCACTCTAACCCTTGACATCTACACTCTAGCGTGAGAACAAACAGGTTGTAAGTAAGTTGTGACTCAAATCCTTGCAGTGGTCAAATTTAAAAGTGGACTTAATATGTGTTTGGATCTTAGTCAAGATATACACATAGATTCATGTCAGAAGTAACCAGTTCACACACTTACACACCTACACAAAATGTATGATCCCACTTTATGTCAATTGTGTTCCATAAAATATAAAGAAATTAAATTTAGGATTAGTAAGAAAGAAAAATGTAAAAGAAATTAATATTGAAACTATAATTATATATTAAAATATTAGACCTTTCCTCACGTTTGCATGTCTTGATCCCAAAAATTCTCACTTTGATGAGCAACAACAATCAGAAAGACAGAAGCTAAGCCGATTTTCTTCTTATTTTTTAATAATAAAATAATATGAAAAATGAGACATTGTTGTTGTATCCAAATCCAAAAAAGCCAGAGAGACTTCTGTGTTGTTGACTTGTTTGCCCAATCAAAAATCACTTCTGATAATTCCTTTTTCTGAAATTAAATTAGTAATCACTCGTCAATCAAAAGAGAAAGATGGAGCTGTGGAACAGAGCCAGAAGCTTTGCGGAAGAAGCAGCGAAACGATCCCAGGAACTGTCGTTGGGAGCTAAAGCTACCAAATTCACCAACATCATAGCAGAAACCACCAAAGAAATCGCAGCGCAAGCTTCCAAGCACTTGCCCCGACCTTATACCATAAACGACGTCGATCTCCACCGTTTTGGCATCACCGAAGAGTTGAGGGACTTTGTCAAAGGAATCACCATCACTACCTTTAAGGATTTTCCCCTTCAAGGTTTTTTTCTTTTAATTTTATTTTGTGTGTGGATTAGGGTTAAGTCAATTATATGTGTCCTCTGTCCTTGAGAAATAATTAAATAAAGTTGAGATTTACTTCATTAAGTGAGAAATGGAAATTAGACCATTGAACGAATATAATTTGCAACCGAAGTTGTGTCATATTCTAAAGTGAAAACGGGAGCGTTCTATTTCTAGTTTTTCATTCTGTTATTTAAAACATGTTTTAAATTTATATATTTCTTTTATAGCAAACATTTTCAGTTCATTACGAATGCTACCTACCAAGTTTGAGGAGGTTATGAAAGTTTTGGTTCCCATCCATTTGCAGATGATACGGAATTGTCTGATGTTCCTGCAGTTTCAAATGTTAGGCAGGACCTAACCGAGTGGCAGGAAAAACATGCCAGTCTTGTTCTTTCTACAGTCAAGGTAACTCAAGGGATGAGGGTTGTCCCTTATTTATATACTCTATTTTGGTTTTATCTTTAATCGATGTGGGATTTGGATTTTTTTCAATACTCTTAAAAATGTTTTTTTTTTTCTTTTCAGTATTCATATTAACTTGAGAACGTTGCATGTCTTGGATATGATTGCATCTGGTTTTATCTAAGTATTCTTGTCGTAGTGATTTATTTTCTCCAGAGAAAATAGAAAGGTTGAGCATGATGAAGTTACAGACAGTGTTTGATGCTTATCTGAGGATTAGGATTGGGCTATGAAAAGGATTTGTGCCTTTGGTTGTTTGTTGTTGAGGGCCAAGGCCTAGACATCGATTTGTGGTAAAGGTCCAGATAGACATTGGACAAGTAATGTTTTGCATCTAAATCATTCCAATTGATTGCGAAAAATGTTCTCTTTGTTTGCTTACCTACAAGTAGTCTTAGACGACAGATGAAAAATTTATGTATCATTAACCATTGGAATGGGAAGTGTCTAATATTTGTCAACTTGTCCAGAAAATTACTCAACCAGGATACTTCGTAAATTGAACTGATGTTTGGGGTAAAATAGTATCATGGGTCTGAAACATATGAATACAATAAGTTGTAGAGGGAATATGAGATTAAGACACTGAATAATTTGTGTCTTGATTAGTGTTGACCTTTGTGTTCTGGGAGGTTTTGTCTGTGTATGTGAGAAAGAAAGAAAGAGGGAGAGGGGATAGAAGTTAGAAGAATGGTGTAAGAGTTGTTAACTCTGAATTGCAGTAAGGTGAGTTATGTCTATCTCTTTTCATGCTCCTGTAATTGTGACCCTGTCAGATCCACCCGCAAAGATTGGTGACATGCTTCCATGGTAGAATTGATGCTTGGTGTTCTGATATCCAAGTTTGTTGGAGCAAATAATTGGGCCAAAGACATTGCATTTTTTTGTGTTAATTTAGCATGAATAAAGTAAAATATGTCGTCTATTTATGTGTTGGTTTGTGTATACATGTTATATTGTATTCTATGTCAATTACAATTGCATTTTTTCTTGTAATTACATATTACATATTTGAAACATAATGTACCTCCACTCGCTATTCAATTTTATTTTTTTTTTTGTTACAGGAGATTTCAGGATTGAGGTATGAACTGTGTCCACGAGTCATGAAAGAGAGGAAGTTTTGGAGAATATATTTTATACTTGTGAATAATCACACTGCACCGTATGTACTTTGCCTTGTTGCTTGAGAATTTTGGTATTCACATTAAATATTGTTTTTTCAAAATTATGATTTAGTTTTTTAAATCAGAGCTCATACAGGCGGGTGAAGCGTTGGTTGAGTTTTTGAAAATTTAGTTGGATGGCCATAAATTATTACTAACAATAATTCTAGCTGATGATCACTACACTCTTAAAATCCTATACTTGTGGATAAATATCAAGGCAGTTGTACTTGCACGTGTTATAAGAAATGCGTCTATAAATTAACACATGCTCTTTAACCTAGGTTATACTGTTATAGTTACACGCTTTTGTGACATTTGGTAAACTTTTTTGTCATATGATTTCTGACAGCTATGAGAATAAGTACATGGAAGACGATAAACTAAAATCATCTGAACAAGTAAAAGATCACAAAGTGATGATGGAACCCTTAAACACTGAATTGATCTCCAATCAAGAGGTGCAAGAAGTGAAAAAGGAGACCAAACCTTCGAATTCATCAAAAGAGCAAGACTTGGATGTATTTCTTCTGGGAGAAGGAAACAGTGATGATGATCCTGGTACACTTTATTAATTTAATCTATTAAAGTTTATCTATTTCTGAAAGATATACTGGTATATTGTGTATGAGTTTGGTACATCTCCATTTATAATTGATGTGAAAGAAATTTTAAGTCCCAGACCCAGAGTAATTTAAAGGAGATAAACCATATAAGGAAAATGGATATAGTTATGTCAATTTCGAAACAATTTATCTTTTGCATATTTTGGATTATTCTTGTTTTCTTATTTAAGCTGCATAGGAAGTATTAGAATGATGAGATGGAAGGGAGGGAAGGGAAGGGAATGGAGAAAATCATATAGTTTTGCATTCCCCATGTTTGGATGATTAATGAGAGGAAAAAGGTGAAGGCAAAATTGTTATGAATTTTAAGTGTAATTGTTTTTTAATATAACCAATTTTTATCTAACTAAATTTGTAAGATAAATAGACATCATAAGTTTTTAAAACAAAACAAAGTTCTCTACCCTCATTATGCCCTAGTTTGGAGGGGAACAATAGTGAGAGCTTGAGGGAGTTATTCCCTTTCCATGTTTTCTCCTTCCACCCCTTATCCAAACAAATAATCTAGTTTAAACTGTTAACTTTCTCCAAATAACGCAGACATAACTAAAGCTAAGCCAACTAGATGGATTACCATTTTCTTCATATTTTCCTGTTCGTTAGTCTATGCCACTATGTTCTCTAGAGTTGGAGAATTATATCCAATGACAGTGTGTTCCTTTTGGTATATTAGTTCAATTATAGAATAATATGTGCTCTCGGTGGTTCATTTAGAAATTAAATTTGAAGAGTTTATATTTGCCGACAATCTCTTTGGCCTTTCAGATGATGGCGATGGGGGATATGATGATGATTTGGACAAACTGATGGATAATTCGGTAAGCATGAAATAATCTGTACTAGCTATGGTTTGTGTGTGTGTGTATATGTATATATATGAGGAGGGATCAAGTTACTCTAAGAGTAACTTTGAGGGAGGCGTTTGATAGACGGAAAATTTTTACTATCCCAGGAATCTTAAAGTGAGAAACTATGATTCTCATGTTTGGTATACAATTAATAAAAAAGATTGTTAAGAAACTATGATTTTTGGGAATCAATTTTAACTCACTTTCTCACAAAAACATTCCTAAGAAGGGGGGCAAGAATCCAACTATCCCAATTGAAGGAAAAGTTTTAGTTATATATTTTACATGAATCTTTAATTCAAAGGAAACATATTAAGATTAACCAAATGTATTTTACACATTTCCAAGAATCATGGTTCCCGGTACGAAAAAACTTCTTCCCTACTTAACACCCCCTATAAAAGAGTTACTCCTCATCTTCACCTTTCATTTTTCAAAACCTAATGGTCAAGATTAACTACTCATTACAACCATTAGATTTTAAGAACATGAATGGTTAGGATGAGGAGTTACTCTCTCTCTCTCTCTATATATATAAGGAATAAATAATAAGCTACAGTTTCGGAGACATATTAACAAATCTAAAGTTGTTTGCCAACATAAGAGTATATTAGCAATTGGCAAACCCCCGTGTGTGTATGAATTTTTTAATTAGGTTCACCACGACATTATTGCATGCAAGGGGAGCTCGCTCGATTTGCAAATTGGTTTGACTCGTAATTCACTTCTGACTCCGTGTTCGATAGCCCGACCGTAGTGATGTTAATTGTGGTTACATCCATAAGTAGCTTGGTCCATTAGTTAATGTTATCTTAAAATAAAATTAAATAAACTTTTTCTTCATTATCCTAAAAAATGCTTGTCTAGGCTTGACCAAAAAAATTACAATTTGAAATACTTTTGGGAGTTAAATTATTATTTTTTTCATAGAAAGTTATATTAAAAATTTGATCCCTACACTTGATGCTACTTTCATTTTTGTTCCTGTATAAAAAAAAATCTTATTTCTACATGGAAAGTCGATTACAAATTGGTCCTTCATTTGCAGATGTTATACGCTGTTAGATTTAGTCCTTATAGCCAATAATTTTTATTTTGTAATGTACATTTTGTTTTGAACCTTGCAAGAGAGAGAGAAAGAGAATTCTACATTTTGATCCATGCACTTGTTGCTGTTAATCTAAATATTTGTTTAACTTGTGAGAGTTCTTGTTTTTGTAATTCTACTAATATACTCAATCAAGCCTCTCTCTTTTTTTGGATGACAAAGTAGAAGTATTTAGCCTTTCCATTTGAAACAAGCAATTGCCTGCTTTTGTATAGCCATAATCCTAGCTTTTGCTGTAAGGACTAAGGACGTTAGTATAGCCATAACCATTAAGATACTATTTTTCCTATCATAGAAGACTTAATCGGCCCAATTGAAACTTCATTTTGTTAATATTCTAACAAAAATTAACAACTAACGGATAAAAAAAAATGGAACTTCATTTCGGTCTGAAATTTTATTAAATGGCGGCATTTGTAGTACTAATTTATTTTATAACTTGTTTGAATGTACAGGATGATGAGAAAGGGAAATCATAGATGGTGCTTGAAATTATTGACTGACATTAAATAAGTGGTTGCAACATGCCTGAGAATATACATGATGAAATGAGGCTTAATTTATTGATGCGACACAAACGGTGGCCGATCTGTTCCGTGATGCCTACATTTATTCTTTCAACCCTTTCCTGCCCCTTTATTTATGTAGTTGCTTCCCCATGTTGAGGGATGAAAAAGTTGGGTTTGTGATTATAGAAAAGTTAATTATTTGGTGTCTAGTTTTGTTAGTTTTTTATGTAAAAAATACACATTAAATGTACTGAAAGTTGTCCCCCGATGTGTATACTTGGATCCTATTGTATATCATTGAGAAGCAGAGGAAAATGTGTGGATTTGATAACTTTTAGGGAAAGGGAATGCTTGAAAAATCTTATCCGAGCTAATGTAAATAATTATCATTTTTTTTCTTCTAAATAACATTTTTAAAACTTTAATTTTTAATTCTGAAGAAGTGTGAGAATTAGATAGTTACCTTTATTTAGTGAAATAAGGCTTTGTTATTATTTAAATTTACTTTTGAAGAAGCGTATCTAAATGAGTTTTTTTAAACTGGCTAGCGAAGGTAGCTAAGCCATTAAGGAATTGAAATGTATCAATCTTCATACTAACTCGATGCGAGTGTCCCATGAGTGTCTTTGGGAGACATGATTTTTCTTTTCAATTCAGTTCTTTAGTTACATGAAAGCTTCATCCCACAAGGTCAGTTTTTTAGTTAGCATTTTAAATTAATGTTACACACTACTACATAATATAGTAGTATATTTTAATGTAAATTTTTTAACTAGGGTTAATTTAAAAATATTTTAATCACATTTATAATATAAAATTAATTTTACTAAAATCATTTTTATTAAAAAGTTACAGGAAATTAGTCCACAGCCACAAGTTGTGTGTTTCTTTTTCAAGAACCGGACTGGGATACGTTTGATAATCGAAACTGCCATTTTAATTTTTAGTGGGCTCTAACTTCGGTATGAGTCTGCTAAGTGCTGACAAATAAAAAGCCTTAGTGCGATCCAATTTGAAAACATTGTTTTTAACCCACAATACGATACTATAAACATATTAAAATAGCAATGTCTTCGTTCAATTCCCAATGTTTTGAGATTATTAGTTTTTGCTCCATTGTGCAGTCTTCTTGTTTGCTTCTCTATTTGGCGTGATTATCATAAAGTTTAAAAAAAAAATTTGCTTCTTTTAGTTTGAATTGATTATCTATAGCAATGGCTATGCCCCATTTACTTGGCCTTGAGTTTCTTTCTCATAAATATATATGACGTGATTAATTGATATTTTTGTAAAATATTATCTTCAATATTTTTTAAAAATATTTTACCAATATAACTATTAGATTGGTAGTTCTAATAACAATGATTAAGTGTATTAAAGTTCATACAATTTAAAATTAATTCATATTCCATCACATTTTAATTTTAACAAGTAATATGCTACTTCAAATATATATATATATATATATATATATATATATATATATATATTTATATCAAATTCAATATCAACTGATCCTCTCCATATACAGCCACTGCCTTCTTCCTCCCTTCCCGGGTCCCAGTTCAATCATTAGTAGTTTCTTATTCGATGAATGATAAGCCGAGTGAGAGTTTTATTATTTAGGAGTAGTTTTGTTACTTTTAGATATGGCAACTTGACCTGTACCCGTGGGTATCCGTCCGAACCCGCCCCGATGTCAACGGGGAAAAACCGAGTTGACCGGTTTCGGGTTCGGGTTCGGTTTTTCCCCGCTTGTGAATTCGGGGGCGGGGGCGGTTTTGGTAATGCTGATAACCGCCCTGCCCCCGCCCCCGCCCCCGCCCCCGCCATGCTATAATTAATTATTTACGAAAATATTTTTATATATTTGGAATACCTTGGGATAAAGGCTTAATTTTATTCAAGAATTAAGAGTATAACTAATTTTATTTTCCAACAATAAACATCTAATGTTGAAATTTTATTGTAATTACATACATTTGAGACTTAGCGCGATTAAATTTTATATTATGATTGTTGTTTAAAATTAATTTTTTAATAGTAATTTTT
>PYAF01001709.1:646677-662811 GCA_007407185.1 Glycine tomentella | reverse complement strand
AGCGGGGAAAACCGACCCCCGTCGGGGGCGGGGGCGGGGGCAATTTTTTTAGCCCCGCCGGTTTTGGGGGCGGGGGCGGGGGTGGTTTTGAGGGGCGGGGGCGGGGGTGGTATAAGTAAAAACCGCCCCCGACCCGCCCGTTGCCATGTCTAGTTACTTTGTGTATTGGTTTTGTTTATTTGGAGGCTTTGCAAATTGCAATAATACCATGTCTTATTATTTTTCTTCTTTCATTCATTTATTTTGCTAATGAATGTCAGGGACAGGAACCAACTAAAGTTGGCATCCATTCAATGGCTGCTTATGAGATACAAGAATTTGGAATATTCTGCTGGTGTTTTCACTTTATATATCTATATTTTCAAATACTATTTAGTTATAGGTTATAGCTGTATAATAATTCTCCAGCTGGATTACGTATAACTTTGAATCATGTGAGCACCTACTTCAGCCAAATAACTTATGCTTCTACCTTTTTTTATTGGTAACTTTATCTCACATCTGCTTTTTTCCCTCAAATGAGAAACGGGAAGCACGTTTGATTGTCTGAGGATAAGATGAAATTGTTTATGCTAATAGACTAATAGTCATTTTCCATTAACTAAAACATGTTTTTTTTTTTCATTCCCCAAATCTCATGCCCCTTCCTTTTTCAGTTTACTTTTTTATAATCAGTCATGTGTCTATCCCATAATTCAGACATTCATGGGCTTCTCGTTGTGTTAACGACTTTTTTCTTTCTTATTTAATTATGTGCTATCTAAATGTGAAACCATAAGATGACACCAGAAACAGAAGTAAATTTGAAGTAACGATAATCAAAAGAAAGTCAAAAATATTGGCGGATTTTTCCTGATGAATATTGCCGTTCGATGTCTTCAATTTGTATCTAATCATAACTTATTAAGGACTATGTACTTTTTGTTCCCAAGACAAACATAAGAGGAACTTTCAAATATTTTAATGAACTTTTACTAGTTAAGTAAAGCTGGCTTGTTTAAATAGTCCACTCCATTTTTTTATTTTAACTTTTAATAAGTAAGGTGTAATAAAATTGAATTACTTATAATGTGCAGAAGTTAATAACTGAACCGCCCTTTACTTAAAGAAAAAAAAAAAAAGAATTTATGTATGATATCCACATGTCCTTTAAAGATCGTTTTTCAGAGAGATATTTAATATTAATTGACACATAAGTAATCCAAAAATATTTATTGTATTAAATAAATAAATAAGAAAGGATTATCATTGATTCTAACTCAATGACATATCAAATCGAAATCCATATATTTTGGTACTTCATATAGGTGGTCATTTTGTTGATGCAAAGACAACTCAAAGTTGGTTTTTGAAAATGCCTGCCCAAAGAGGATGGTCAACTGATATATATATTTTTTTTTGTTGTGTAATACTAATACTAATATTATTTTTCTTGGCATCTCTAGACCATAATTAGGAAGAGGACTTTGAATTAGTCTTTTTCGTAAGGCTTAATTGAAAATTTGAAATGTACAATCACAAATACCCAATTCAATTTGCCCATATTATATATGATTCCAAAGGCAATATTCTTGGGAGCAGCCAGAATATGTATGGTGGAAGATATTATTTGTATCCAATAACAAGTTATTGGTTTTGTGAGTATGCATTACTCTATCACATCGAAGTTGAAAAAATAATTAGTATGGAAATGATAAAGTCAAGTCAGCTCCCGAGTTGGATAACTAGAATTAATTAGTATAAATTATAATCATTACGTCACTAAACTTTCCAATAGCATGAAATAAAGAAAATTGTAATTTAGCGTTGAACATAGTGTTTAATGGCTTTCAAAAGGCACACTAAGACATTATTGGCAATACTTGAAACAAGTTATAGTTTCACTTGTTTGTGTTAAAACATAAATGAAGCTACACAGTTTGGTCATTTTCATGGGGTCAATTCTAATAAAAATGTGAAAGCTTCTAGATGAGAACGGCTTCACGGTACGACCGGCAGCGAGGAGTTAATTGAAAATTTTGATTTTGTGGGATAATTATATAGCTATCTTGCTTTGAAAATGGTAAACAAATTAGGGGTTGAAAAATTAAAATATAACTTAAAATAAACATAAGAAAGATATAATTTTATTAATAATTTAAAATAAATCAGAACTTTCAAAATGATTATTATTGTAATGAAGGATTTTCTTCTTCTTCTTCTGCTGCTGAGCAAGTCCAATTAACTGCTGATTACGATCGATACATTGAACTTTCCATTTTTTTTTTTTTGGATAACTTAATAATAAGTTCGCATTCATACATATGTGATTCCTCACCTACTGCTTAAGTGCTCACTCCGTTGACAATCAACAGTTAATTTGACATTTTAGACTTGTGAAAACATGAAAGTTTTGGATCAGAGTTTTAATATGATAATAATAATGTCACGTTATAAAAGAGAAAAACATAAAATAATCATATTAAAGTTTAGAGTAATTATTTTGATAAACAAAAATTATGAATTTTATATTTATGTCTTTCTAGATCAACTACCGCAATCTCTTTTGCAAAAGAGATCCCTTTTTACGTTATTTAATGCATGAATTCCGAGTGGTGTGGTTAGTTTAATAGTATTAGAAAATGGTCAAATTATATTATGTTCAATATTAATTGTAAAGGGTAATTAATGATTCAAATGGAATTAAAAAGAGAGCTAAAAAATTAAACATGATGCGAGCATGTCACGCGAATGACATGCGCGAACGGCATGGCAGCGAGGTTATAACAAGACTGAGTGCAATTGCAATTCTTTTTGTTTTTTGGTTGACAATGCAAATATGCAATTGCAATATCTCTAGTTAAAATAATCAAAATAATGATAATGAAAATTGATAACAAAGTTCCTCTTGTTTATTTTTAAGAGGAAAAGGTTCGTCTTGTTAAATGAAGTAAAATGTTTTATTATTATATTAAAATATAATTATTCAAATTTTAAATAGCATGTCTCTTTGGAAAACATAAGGATAATTAGGTGGCTAAGGAATAAATGAGAAAAAGGTTACTACTCCTAAAAAAACTAACAAAACTAATGGTTAAAGTTTACTAATTAAAAAAATAGCATGTCATTTTTTTCCAAAGTAAAAATACAATAATATCTTGGAATATTTTCATATATGTTTTATAAATTTTAAAACATTAAAAATAAAAAATATTTTCAGAAAATAAAAAATAAAAATAAAAAACAAACACTCAAATCAAACCCCCCTGAAATTATTTTCCATAATTATTAGTTAAATGAAAACAAAATTTGTGTGGAAAGCAAATAGTGAAAGAAAAAGCGTGAGAATGAGAGGAAGCAGCGTATCTTATGGGACCCAGCATCTATCGTGATCAAGGATTAGGAGGGTAGATCAGTCACCGTTGATGGGATACATGGTCCTCAAAGGATGAGTTAGGATGCTGACACCTGGCCCGAAACCCCATCGATGGCCCAAATTAGTAGACCGTTCTTTGAAAGAGAAACGGGTTAGGTCGTAGCGGCGGAACCGACACTCTAACGGAGGCTTAACGGCGAGGAACATGTAAAGCCAAGTTCTCGCTAAAATAATTTTGTGGAAGCAAACTAAAAGCATGAAATGAAATGGGGCAAATGTCACTCACAAATCGCTATTTTATAATACTGCTCTTTTTTTAAAAATATTTATCCCTCTTTTGTACTCAATGTATTCTATAAAAATAATAAATATTACACAACTAGTAATAGTATTGCTCCATCTAAAAAATTAGCTATTCTGACTATATGATACTGTTATTTCTTTTTGGCTTTCTTTTTTAAAGATTTTACTGCCGCGTCTTTAATATTTTTAACTCCCCTTTTATTTTCTCCTTTTTGTTTTTATAAAAAATCTATACGTTTATATGGAATATTGGGGTAGGCAAGAGGCAAAAGGAATTTTGAGAGTAATTATAAATTTATAAACGTGTTTATTGGGATCGATATACATGAGTAATAATGGACCATTATTTTTTAGGTTGAAAACTAACTATAGAAACGTGGAGTTATCATTCAACTATTATATTATGTTTTAAATTCAATTTTGTGACTAGTAAATTGCTTTTAAAAATTGAGATCTTCCACAATTTATAAAAGGAAGTAATAAGCGACGATATAAATTTTAATGGGTTTACTATTTTTTCAAAACTTTTTTGAATCTCTATTTCAACTTGAAAACAATTCTTAGTTAAACTTATTTATTTCTCAATCGAACCCTAAATTAATCAAAGTCTTTTTTATAATAAATCGGATTGTTAAAAAAAATCTAAATTTTGATAATAGAAATATTTTTCATCACAATTTTTAATCTTACACTCAAATAATAACATTAACCGATAACTAACAAATGTTAACAATCCTATTATTTGTCGTATCATTAAAGAAAAGTGGGATAGTCACTTGTATTTTCTTTTTTGTAAAATGTGTTTTTAATTCCTCATTTATTCACATTTGTTGATAACGTTGAGTTAATTGATAAAAGATTAAAAACACACTTTATAAATTATTCCCTTAGATTTCTTGATGGTGTTGTAGGTCATTAGTTTGTCAACATCACTAATTAACAATTGACGTTATTACTTGAATGCATATACTCAAATTTGTGATAGAGAAAAAAATCAAGAACTTTGACCGATTAAAATTTACATTAAAGACTAAAAATAAAATATAAAAAGTTTAGGGACAAAAAGATAATAATCCTTTTTTATTTGTGAAAGCAATGCAAATGGTGAAAAAAAGTATATGATTGGCGTTTTAAGATTAAGACTCGAGAAAAACTTGTAATTAGTGGTCATTACCAATCAATAATCTCAAATCAAGATAAAATTTAATATTTGTAAAGATTCATCGACATAAAGGTCTTTATATAATATAACATGTTTTTTATTGTTTTTGGGATTTTGGATTTGTATGAGTCTCAACAAAAGTCTACAATTTTAACTAAAATTTTAGAGACTGATCAAAGTTAGAATGCCCAACTCACTACCTGAGAAACTAAGACTCAGTTTGGTTTAGACAACATAAATAATTTATTGCAGACAAAATGAGCTCTCATTGTGTGTTATATGTGATTGGCAGTAAAAACTAACTTTATATTAAGTTATCCTCGTTTTATGTGATTGAAAGCCGAATAAATAGAAAAAAGGCACTGTTGCCCCTGTATTTATCTCTCATTCACGTCATTTGGATATAAACACTAAGGGTATAATGACACTTTCATAACTTTACAATATTATTTGTATTTTATTTTTCACATATTTTTTATAAACTAAACAACAAAGCATATCACTTTATTTCTCTATTTTCAAAGTATCTCTCTTGTATTTTCATCTACTCTATTTCTCTCTTCTAAACCAAACACAACTTAAACTATCTTCTTATTGTCAAGTTAGATGTCAAAAGTTGAAGTCCTCTTCAATGAGATGTCAACTTAAACTATCACATATTTCTCACGATAGAGTACATTTACTACGATGAATGTCATCGTCAATGACATGTGTGCAGTGACATCACTATTAGATGTGATTGCTCGAGGAAAGAAGAAGAAAATGAGCGATCAAAAAGGAGGTTGTTGAGGGAAGAACTTTGTTGTTGTTGTTGTCATCGAAGTTGTTGTTAGTGGTGGTTGGGTGAGTTATTGGTAATATATAGAGGTTGTTTGATCTCGCGACCTTAATTTTTTTTAAAAAAAGAAAATTTATGGTTGAACTATATTTATCTCAAAAAATATCCCTATTCTACATACCACCTTTGCTCCCACCATGGGAGACTTAAAAAGTTCCTGCACATTATAAGTGATTTAGAGTTTCCATTATTAATGTAGACTAATGCCTTGGTTTGCTTTTGGTGAGCTTATTGAGAACCTAGATAATAAGTAAAGTCTCAAAAGTTTTGTAAGTACCATATGCAAAGTGACTTGAGTGAGATTGAGCTAATTAAAAACCTTGTTTATAAATATTGTTATAATAAAATTTAAAGTTAATTATAATTATTAATTTTCTTATCATTATTCATAAATATACTTTATTTTCTAAAATACGCTTATTTCATTTATATTATATGTATATATATATATTTATTTAGACACAACTTTATTTTCATTTCCTTACTCATATAAACTCATTTAAATAATTAATTTGCTAGATATGCCGTGTAGATGGGCAGAAAAACCCGCGATATAATGTTGGTGTGGTGGACACGATTAGCCGTATAGCTCAAACGGCTGATACAAATCACCTACCGCTTCCTATGTGAGTTTCTTAAAGTCCACAGTCACGGACCAATAGACATAATGAAACGATGCATTTCTCCACCTACTACTATTTTTTAAAAAATAAAAACTAAACTTCAAAAAATAAAAAGAAACACTAACCAAATAAATCAAAGCTCTTATATAAGCATTTTCATCACTTGGCTGTTGGCAAAAACAACAAACATTTTTAATGTGCACAATTAGCATAACCAAGCCTAACTACTTTCATACCAGGAAATCGAAGATGTGCCAAATCGTTCTCTATCGAATCGTAGTCTAGAGCCAAATGCGCCTTCCAGAACCAGGGGTATTCGAGCCACGTACGATTAGCCAGCCTTGCGGTTGCAAAAGTGTAATGTTTTGGGTTTATAAAATTGATATGACAAGTAATTTGATATTAAAATATGTCTCAACATAGAAGCATATACATAATGTTTTTAGTCGTCAGACTATTGGATGAATAAATTATTAATATATATTTATATATTTAAATTTTAATGATAATGTTATTATTTACTTATCAAATTGTAAGTATCTATTTATTTATTAGTAATAAATTATTTATTAGAATTGTCATGTCACTTTAACAATTTCTATAATAAAAAATTTAAAACTCTCATCCAACATTATAAATATCAGGTTCTATTTTTCTCTTTTCATTCACTTCCAACTTATTCACATACTTACTTATTTGAATATCATAATCATTTATCTTACATGTCTACTTTAATGTTTTCCAAAAAAAAAATACATATAATTAGACATGGAAAATCTTAAAACTCATCCTAAGTACGTCTATTCTGACGTCGATAACGGTGAGACACACCTATATTGTCAAAATGTGTATAAGACACATATCATATCACAATTCATCAATGACTATTGTAAAAAAAAGTAACTCTATTTAGTCTCATACTTTTTTAGCACAATGTTACTCTCAATTATTATAAATAATTGTAACATTTATTTTAATTTCCAATAATAATTATTTTTTAAAAATAAATTACCTAATTACACACATATATAATCTATAATTTATAACTATTAATAATAAAAATTATTTTATTGGATGTATATATTTCATTATTGAATAATTTTATTCTTAAATCACTTTTCAAATTTTATTTTAACTTATATTAATTTTTCATTATTTTTATATTATTAGTTTTTTTATTCTATCCTTTTTTATTATCTGTATTTTTTTATTTTTTAATTATTTAAAAAATTAGAATTTATTTTAGTATATACAAAAGTAATTTTCAACTCCAGACACGAAGTCTATAGCACTAAGACATAGCTAAGTAAATGAAGCGAACCAAAGGTTAGATGAGCTTAACCATGGTTAGTTGGGTTGGGTTGAGTTAGCACGGGTGGCGCACGTTGCTTGTTTTCTTGTGTGCGTCAACACCAAATGTTTTATTCTCTTCTCTCTCTTTCTCTCTCTACTCTCTCTCACTTCCTATAACATTTTTTTTCTAGTCGCCGCCGATAAGCCACGTCACTCTCCGGCGACACCCTTCTCTTTTTCAATTAGCTCTTTCCTCCAAATTGCAACATATTTTCTTTCTTTTTTATTGTAAAAAGAATTGTGTGGTGGTTATCGCGCGGTTTCGGTTTGGATAATAAGCGTCGTCTGCGCTTCTCTGCCGGAAGAAGCGGGTGGACGTGTCATTCTGTTTATGCGGCCAAGAATTGAACTTCGTTGACGCTTCTTGAACTCGAAAATAAAAATCTGTCAGTGTCGGCATTTGCGAATGGTGGTTTCGTGAGTCCGTGTTCGATCCGGTGCCGTTTCGGGGAAGCACGGATCTCGTCGGAGAGAAGAAGGAGGGAGGATCGAAACGATGGCGTTTGGGGTTTTGACGGTTATGAAGAGAGAAGAATAAAATAAATGTGCAGGGCGGAGTGGGAAGGTTTTATGGGTCTGAAGAAGTGGGAAAGTAAGGTTCAGAAGGTGGGAATGGGAATGGGTGTGTTAGGTTTGGGTGGGTCAGGTTCGGGTTCGGGTTCGTCGCGGTCGAGAATGAAGATGTGGATGATACGGGCGACCACATCGGTGTTACTGTGGACCTGCATCGTTCAGTTAACGGCGATGGGTGACATGTGGGGGCCGAGAGTTTTGAAAGGTTGGCCTTCTTGTTTCACTCACGAGTCTGCCGTTAGAGCAATGGATGTCGAGTTACCGTCACCGCGTCCACCTCTTCTCCCTCCAAAGAGTCGGTGTTTCTGTTTCGGTTCTCTCTTGTTTCTATCTGTTACTTAACTACTTCTTTGCTCTAATTTTGCTTTTGAAACAGTTTATTGGTTATCTTATGGATAAAACCGTTTTTTTTTTTTGTCACCAGGAGTTTATAAAAACAATGGATACCTTATGGTCTCGTGCAATGGAGGACTCAACCAGATGAGAGCTGCGGTGAGTGAGTGGTTTTGTTTTGTTCAATCATAATTCATAAGCTATCTTGAATTGGGTCTCTTTTTTTTCTTCTGATTATTTGATTTTATGTAACTTGACAGATATGTGACATGGTGGCTATTGCCAGATATTTAAATGTCACGCTTATAGTTCCTGAACTGGATAAAACATCCTTTTGGGCTGATCCCAGGTGACCCTCTTATTTTACTGTCCATGGTGTTAATTTGTTGTAAAATTGAGCATTATTTTTTTAGTTATAATTTCCTATCAATGAGTGGTTTTTGTTGTGTATCTTAGTGACTTCCAAGACATATTTGATGTGGATCATTTTATCACTTCCTTGAGAGATGAAGTGCGGATACTGAGAGAGTTGCCTCCCAGACTCAAGCTGAAAGTGGAGCGCGGGTTTCTTTACACCATGCCGCCTATTAGTTGGTCTGATATATCTTACTATAAGGACCAGGTGTGTTTTATTGTAGTTATGTAGTATCCTTGAGCCAACTGGTTTTGGAGTTTTAAAAACTGTCAGCTGAGCTTGTGCTTGTTGTTTTTATCTTGTGTAGCTGAATTATGTTGTATTTGTTCTTGCAGATTCTACCCTTGATACAAAAGTACAAAGTTGTTCATTTAAATAGAACTGATGCTCGGTTGGCCAATAATGGTCAACCGTTGGAGATTCAGAAGCTGCGTTGCCGAGTTAATTTTAGTGGTCTGAGATTTACTTCTCAGATAGAGGAGTTGGGCAGAAAGGTGATCAGGCTTCTTAGGCAAAAGGGGCCATTTCTGGTACTCCATCTGAGGTATGAGATGGACATGTTGGCATTTTCTGGCTGTACTCAAGGTTTTAACAGTGATGAGGTGGACGAATTGACAAGAATGAGGTGATTACTTAGATGTGAAGTCATGCTATTCCATGATTTCATTGTTTTTCTTTAATTCCAATCAACTTGGACATTGAAAAGATATTTGATATGAATCTCTCTCAAATTTCTATATTCTGTGCATTGGCAGATATGCTTATCCTTGGTGGAAGGAAAAAATAATTAATTCTGATTTGAAAAGAAAAGATGGTTTATGCCCTCTAACACCTGAGGAGACTGCCCTTACACTTAAGGCTCTTGACATTGATCAGAACATTCAAATCTACATTGCAGCTGGGGAAATATATGGAGGGGAAAGGAGAATGGCAAGTCTAGTGAAGGAGTACCCAAAATTGGTAAACATCAATACTCAAGGCATTGTAATGTTTGTTATTGTTTAATGTCTTTCTTAGCATTTGACTTTGCACTTTTCAAAACAGGTCAGGAAGGAAACACTGTTGGAGCCATCCGACCTTCAGTTCTTCCAAAATCATTCATCCCAGATGGCAGCATTGGATTATCTTGTCTCATTAGAGAGTGATATTTTTGTTCCCACATATGATGGAAATATGGCCAAAGTGGTTGAGGGCCACCGCAGGTATAGTTCTGCATGTAATTACATTAATTTGTAAACTTTTAACTACTTTTGCTCCTCCTTCTTGGATAATCAGATATAATTATGTTTCTATCAGTAACTACATAAAACTGGTTTTTATATTTCTTTGGGAATGTTGGCATGTGTGTTCTGTTAAAATACTAAAAACACTTCATGTTGAAACAATTTTCGTATTCGCATCTTCCGAGAGATCAGCTTGCTGTTATTGTTATTGTTGATTAGAGATGGTATTAATACTAATAATGGCAATTTCAAGCTTAGTTTAAAGGTTTTGGTCTTTTCAGTAGTACTTCTGTGTCAGGTGAGTTGACTTTATACCCTCTTCTATGCATGTACAGATATCTTGGGTTCAAGAAAACGATTTTGTTGAACAGAAAGCTCCTAGTCGAATTGATAGATCAATACAATAATGGAGTACTGAACTGGGATGAATTCTCTTCAGTGGTGAAAGAAGCTCATGTTGATCGCATGGGTAGCCAAACCATGAGGTTGGTAATCCCTGACAGGCCAAAAGAAGAGGATTATTTCTATGCCAACCCACAGGAGTGTTTGGAACCATCAGCAGATGAACCATTGGCGTTGAGTAGTACGTGAGTAATGTGTTGTGAAATAGTGGAATTTACTTGTGCCATCATCATCTCCTGGTGCACTTGGTATTTCTACCACAGATAAGTAGTTTTTTTCCACGCAGTTTTAGCGAATCAACAACGAGGTAGTCAAAAGGTGACCCATAAAGAAAAGTGACGTGGGTAAACTAGTCAAGCAAAAACAGCCAGGGGATACTTTATATATGCAAAATAATCAATCCATCACATTCATGTATAGAAAGCTACCCTGCCATTACAGGGTGAGAGCAGTTCAAACAACATTGTAGACGGAGGAATTCTTATACAAACTTGGATTACTGGAAACTGCCCTTCGTGGAAAGCTTAATTCATTGGTATTTGCCTCACTTTTTTCTTTTTCTTGGATATAAATATATAATTTCCCCCCCTCCTTTTTTCTTAAATTCGTGTCCATCATTGTGATTTTCTGGATTATTATACCCTAAAGAATTTGTTTGTTCGTGTATTAATTAATGCCTCCTAATTTCATTTTCCACATTGGTACGTTCCGGGAATGGTATGCTAGGTTGGACGAAGCTTTTGTATCATCTTCTCATTTATATTTGACAGTGAGTGCCATTTCTAATTAATTCATGAACGCTTATCCATCAACCATAAAGTAGTAGTTGAAGACCAAATAATACAAAATCGGATGGGAACTTTAGGGCTGTAGCATTTAGTGTCATGTTTATAGATAAGCTGGAGTTATAATAGGCTCTTCTTACTCTTTGGAGCCTATGTTCCCGAGGGCGACATGTTAACAAATTAGTACATTCAATAAAAATCAGTGGTCAATTGTGCCAAACAAAGAAAGCCACTAGACAAAAAAAAGTGGACCACTTTTTTTTTGGTTTATTCCTGCATATCCGTCATTGAAGATAAATTATTTGAGTCATGTGATCGTTGGAGGAATATGCTTTGTTACCGTTACTTTTGACGTCTTGCTAAGATGGCGCTCGTGTATTGAATCGAAAACGTATTAGATTCTGGTGTTTCGACTTTATTTAATTATTATCACGGGAGAATGTAAATTAGTCTTTCCTAGGACACCGGTTAAATAAATAAAAGTAAACAATTAAGGAAATATTTAAAAACTTAATACTACATATTCATTATTTTAAGAAATTGACCCAAGGTGTTTCTAAGAATGCCACCAAATCCACTTCAGTTAGAGGCAACTACAATCTACGTTAAGTTTTATAGTATAAGAGGTAGAAGACTCCACTTAACAGGATTACAGGAGTAGAGTCAAGAATTCCGAACGATTTATAATCAATAGAAGACTTTTTAAAATATTGTCTTTATTTATATGTTTTTTGAAAAATTTCTTAAAAGATCACTCATCCTATAATTATTCCAAATTCTTAAATAATAAATTATCAAAAAATAAATACATCTTATTAATATAATTAATATTAATTAATTTTCTCAAATCATTTTTAATTATATAACCTCATATCTATATAATCTTAAATTCCTTGTATTGAAACGTGATTCATCCGTCGTGTTACATTCATCCCATTGAATCAACTTATATTCTACAAACACACGATGGCCCAAACATAAACAACCTAAATACACAACCTTAGCGTAAACAACCCCAATAAACAACTTCATTCAAGAATGATCTCAGCGTTGCAAGAGAAATAATACATATGTGAAACACCAAATTATAATAATTTTTTTTACCAATGAGCACTAAAAAGTAGCGAGTCCCAATGCGGGCATTCCTCATGCATTCACGCTAAGGATGATATAAGGCAAGCACAAATGACACCACTACACATTCACTCTAAGTCGCAGTCTCTCACTCTCGTCATTTCCGGGTATCACTATTTTGAATATCGAAATCTTTACAAGTGACCACACTAATGCTTGAATCATGGGATTTTATTGGATACTTTTATTGCCCAAAGAGTATTCTACTCCCTTGATGGTGAACACTAGTATTTAGAAAACGTTGATTGTTATATGAAAAAAGTTGTTTCAATCCTTTTTTCTCCTATCTCTAACAATGTTCCATATAAAAAAATGCAAGGAGTTGAATACTTGTTCATGCTAAAAGTCACATATGTAAAAAAAAAAAAAAAAAAAAAAAAAAAAAAAAAACAGACTTATATTACATTTAGTTTTTTTATTTGATCACATTTTTTAAAAATATTTGTTAATAATATTTATACTCTTTATTAATAGCTTTTTTTCCCAGTCACATGAAACTTTCAGATGACTGTCTAGAGATGACTTTTAACTAGGATATTCAAAAGTGAGTTTCATATGTTGTTTAGATCCGAGGGAGATTTTAAACTCGAGTTAATTGGCAGTTAGTCGAATTATAAGGATCTCTTGTTATTGTGGTGTTATTTTAGTTAGGGGCAAGTGTACTCGCTCATAAATTTATATCTCAATAGACCTTAAAATGGACCTAATATCTAGTGATAAATCGGTTTAGAACCATTGATCTAAGATATATGCAGCTCAACTTAAAATCAAACGAGTAGTTTTTTTTTTTTTAAAAAAAAATCAAATCATGCAGATCAATTTCTTTTAACACAATCAAATTAACAATTGAAAGCCACCAATTCAAGTAATTTTCGTTGTGTAAGGTGTCGGCAATATGCGAATAGCACAAAATTAGTGCGTTGTTTCTACTGTTAAATACTTCATCATATTCAATTCCTAGTTTGTGAACAGCATAAAAGTGGCAGACACAATTTCAAACCAGCATTTTCTGAAACCGTGAATCCAATCCGTCACGGCCAAATTAAGATTTATATTCAATTAAATAAAACTTGAAGACAAGAGATGATGGAGTATCTTCTTTTAGTGCTTTGAAGGATTGTTTTGGTCAAATCAAACACAGTTTGAACAGAGAGCAACTAAAGCTAAATTCTTGTAGAATAATGTATACTACTGTTGGAAAAAAACAAGATCATTGGGAAATCGAATATGAAGTAGATCCCAAGAAAATACTCACGAACTTTTCTCGTTATTCTATTTTAATATAGATTGAATGATCCAAGAAACTCCAACTGAGACTAAAGGGTTCAATTGTATAAATTATTATCTAAACAATGAGTAATGTCACCTTTGTCACTGGTCAGTGGTCACTAATGCTAGTAGCAGTACGTAGGGATTTCATAATTAAGTAGCAAATATTAATAGACTTGATAACACACATGGTAATATTAACTTAATGGATGTAGCTTTGGTGCCACGTCATGATCGGACCTCAACGTTTCTCTCAACTATCAACCGTTAACAAGTGCCATTATCAAGTAAATGCTAATTAATTAAACTAAGACAGTGAGTTGCTGTTTCCAATGCTTTAACTTAAAACAACTAATTGTTGCCCAGACGCAAATCCTAATATGCAATGAAAGCCAAGCTACAATCTTTATTACCACCGAGGCCGTGCTATGACCAATATACTGATGGTGATGGTTGGTGCTGTGTACTACTTCAACCCTTTCTTAAATTTCACACTATTAATTAGTAGAAAACATATGAATTTCTTTTGATTTTAGTGATGATTATGTGACATTCCCTTTGTTTGGGCACATTATTATTATTATTATTATTATTATTATTATTATTATTATTATTATTATTATTATTATTATTTTAAAGTTGATTGATTGACAGAGACAGTTGTATATTATGAGACCCTTTACCCTTTTTTTATAAAGTAAAAATGTGACAAGAACAAATTAATTCCGACGAAAGATGTAATTTGTTTAAGTTTGTAAAAGGTCAAATATTGGCTTTACCATTCTCCTTAAGACCTTTAATTGAATACTGAATATGATCTATTCTATAAGTCTGTACCATAGTGTAATTCAGTTTACCCCTTCCCCACTTCAAGTTTAATGCGTGTTCTGGTGATCAATTATCAATAGAGGAGGAAGTAAAAAAAAAACCAAAAAGCCTCTGATAACAATAGTTGCAGTCTTCCACTTGATTGGTTTTTTTTTTTTTTTTAATTTTTATTTTTAAGTTTTGTATCTGAGTCCTTCTCAAATTGAGGCAGACATTTAGACTTTTTCGTTATAAAATTGAATTTTATGATTATTGTCGAATTAATGTGACTGAATATTGTCCTCTTGATATGTAAAAAAGAATCAACTCGAATAATATGTTAGCTCACCAAAGATTGCTCAAAAAGTGAATTAATCCAACCTGGTTGGCTTTTGTTTAGCAAAAAAAAATACACAATCCAACTCAACTAGCTGTTAGTTAGTGGATTATATGGGTTGACTCAGTTCACTTGCCTTAAAAAAATTTAAAATATAAGAAGAAAACAAAAATAACTAAGGTAAAAAAAATTACTTGTAATCAAGTTATTTATGTAATCATACATATAGTACATAAAATTCAATAACTTAATTATACTAATTTATTTATATAATATATTTGTTAATCTTAACAAGAATATTCCTTCAGGTAAATAACATCGATCCTTGAACACTAGTACACTATTGTGATTCAAATCATTTAAATAGTGCGTTCTTTTAGTGTTTTAAACTCTGGTCCTTTTGAGAATGAGTTTCGTCTATCATTCCATTCATTCACTCCAAGTCCTGTTAGCTATTATCCAAATATTCTAAAAAAAAATATACGATAGGTATCTTTATAGTTTATACTACTATTTCATGACGATTGACTAAACCACCAAAACCAAATGATAAACAATATGCAGCAAATAACGGAGCGAGAGTTTACAATCTTTACATGAATAGAAGCCTTGGTTAAAAAATAGCTTCTCGATTAGTATGGAAGCCTTTATACTTATATGATTTAGAAACTAAAATAATTCATATTATTTTGTTGGGGTGAGCCTAATGATCCCAAAAAACTAAAAAGACACTGAATAGTCGATCTCACCCTCGCTGGATAATAAAGCCAGCAGAAGACATAACAAACCCCTTCCAAAAATTAATTTTAAAAAGTTGCCCCAAATAATTAGTAAGAATTATAATAAAGAAAGAATGAATATAGCGGTCGAATTAACTTCTGCAAGTCTTTAACTTCTTAACTGCTTGGTCAGACTTCCCAGAGCTAGCAACTCTAGAGCGCATCATCTTTTGATTGTTAGAAGGAACTGCACCATCCTAGGGGAACATGATTCAGAAATTAGATAATGACAATAAGCTGGATTCTAGCATTAAATTACAAATCGAGTGTCAATATACCTTAGCACCACACACTGACACTGGTACATTTGGTCTGATGTTTGCTTGTTTACCAAGTTCAATTTGCACTGAGATGCTAGCCTGTGACAAGTCCACCCCTGAACTTTGCAATGCTTGTGTAAGCGTATGTAACAACCTGTCCAAGTATAATACATTTATCTTAAT